>JAADVB010000136.1:0-50327 GCA_023334545.1 Salisapilia sapeloensis | reverse complement strand
GCAACGGGGTGAGCTCCGGCGGGTGCTCCGTGATGACCATGTGCAGTGGTAGAGTGGTCATGCTTGGAAGTCGCAGCGTTCTTCACTTCGTGGACCTTGGCGTGCATCTTTTCTCCCATAGTTGGTTTCGGCATGGTTAAAGTAGTTGTTGTTGCTGTTGCTCGGCAAATTGCAGAATGGATCATTCGGATCGTTCCCACTCGTGCCCCTGGAATCCTCATTTATCTTGCAAAATTATTATCACGCAGGGACAAGTCTCCATCTTCATCGATCTACAGCGGTGTCTCTTCTTTTATCACCAGCATGTGGTCATGAAAGCCTGATTTCGAAGGCAGGAGGACGGTGTCCACTATGGAATGGAGGTAGACATTTGGATGATGTAGCCACTTGAAAAAATTTGCACGAACCGAATGCCGATATAATTTTGAAATTAAAGTGTCGCGGACGGTAGCGCGGGATAGTTCAAGGCAAATTTACCACTTCTATCGTCCACATCTATTCGAGTACGCATGTGGATCTCTCTAATATTTTACAAAAAGGATTCTATATCATTAAAACCGCCTGGTCGCATTTGCATTTGTATGTAGGATGCGACAATTAGAATAGACGTGGTAGGAGATAAGCCACGAGAAATAGTGTGACTTTAAACGCGAGGTTGCCGTGACGAAGGAACGCAATACGTGCATGCACGATACATCCTTTCAGCTCCTGAAATATCAGCATCGGCATTCACTAGCATCGTGTTTTACATTTCTCGCTCCATCGCTCAACTGTCCAATAACACAAATAAATGATCCTCACGAGATAGACAACGCAGAACTTGTCTTGTTTATAACTCATTCGACACTACATCACTTTCCTTCTTCCTTTCGCCTTCGGCTCGCAGTACTGATGTCCCATCGACTGTTCTGGTTGACACCTTCCTCGTTTCGAAACCGATGCTAGTGACTGAACACTGCTCCAGTCGAGGCGGCGCGTCGGTGGCTGGATCGGCCTTTCATCTTCGCTCGAAAGCTATTCGCGCTCGCTCGAAGCTTGTCCATGGGCGTCAGAGAGTCATCAGCTCTATCTATCATACTTTCACTGGCCTTAAGCTCATGAGCACGAGCCTTGAGTCTGCTGCCAATGTCCTTGCCGCGACAACGTTCTCTCATCGTTGGCATGGTTGGGGACCTTGTCACAGTCTCCATAGATGTTGCCCTCGTTGGTGGGTTATAGATGGTGATGGTGGTTGGTGAACGCGAGAATGAGGCAGCTCGTGACCCTTCAATAGGACAGTGGAGTGGAATTCCAGGAACGACGTCGGCCACGTCCGAAAGTCGTGCCTACGTGAATGACTGTCAAACACGACTAGAGCAAGCGTTGTAGCAACTTCATTGTGTCAAACGCTGTCCTACATTTGAACAACGTGTCTGTATCAAGAGTAGAGACCTCAATGAACATGCTAAGAGTAATATCCAGACAAGGAGCTGCCAGAATCTACTTCATTTCCATCAATCTAGTGCTAGAACACTAGTTTGAGTTCTTTGCCGTTAGCATTGAACGAAACTCCTTTCGTGACCAATGCTCAACGTGGACTTACAGAACGCTTCAATAGCGTTCGTTTCAAAACGGATGCGATGAAGCGTAGATGAAAAGTCCTTGTTACAGCAATGTTGGAAGTATGTGGAAGTACGTACCTCCATTAAGAAATCAATGCACTTGATATATTCCACGTCAGCCTCCATACGTAGGCTTTTCCCAGGCAATCAGTCGTAGTGTCACCATATTCGTTTTCCCGTTCACGATCCTTTTCGCCATAATGAGCCTTAAGGTATTGTAGTACAACGACGTTATGATAAAGCCCATGAAAACAAGAGACTGGTGTTTTACGTTAGCAGACAAGAGAGATTGACGAATATTGGCGTAACGGGAGTAGTACGCACGAGTAAAATTCAGTACGATCATGGTGCAACTCACACGCTCTTTCACAAAGTGTCGAAAGGTTTCCACCTTTGCTGCTACCTACACTGGATGCGTCATTGACAGTATCAAATCAAAGTGAAAGACATGCTCATGGTAGCTTGTGCCTTGGTGCCTTGGTGGCAACTACTGATATGTTTTGCAACGGAACCGACTTGCTGTTGAAGCTTTAGATTTGTTATACTGAGAGGTAAGAAGCTACAAAATGACCGAAGTTGAATTCGAGGCGGATACAACGACCATCGTCCATGCAATGCGACACCAGAAATAACAACCATGCTGGATCTTATCTACAGAAACATTGGAGGAAAGATGCTGAACTAGGACAGCACTTTGCCTACGTTGGAGATCGCCATTATCTCATGCCACAAAGAGCATGATGGTAATATCTCGCTAGAATGTGGTTACATTAGGAGTAATGGAAAATAGTGTGGTTGTAGCAACATTCCATTGCGTCAATTACGTCTACATCACCCAGCTCCATACACATAGGAAAAAGATCTTTATCCCTACACATGATCCATCTCTAGAACAACTGACGCGGGATGCTGGTCCTATTCACCCACAATGAAATGCTTGCTTCGTGTATGGATAATGTTCTGTTCTTTATGATCATGGCTATCGAGATCATAATTTTCGGTGTCAGCATTGGAGGCAAGTGGTCATCAAGAAGCAGACCCGTTATTTTGGGATCTCAAGACCCAAGACTCGTTGAATACTTAATTCTAGTTCTCAAAATCTTCGCATTCGATCGAATGATCTTCTGTAGTGATCGAGATCGCCTCGAGTGAAACTTGCCACCTCACAGAAAACAACACTGGTCACGCAGTTTATTCCATGCAGCAAGTAGAAACTTTACACGAGAAATGCACTATGGCTAGTAAATATACTCCCTCTTCGACTATCACTCGCCTTGGAACACTTCGTGATCCCAGGAAGTCTACTTGCGTACCTCGGCACTCTATTTCACTTGACGAATTAATAACGCAAGTACATCAAATAGCCCCGACGCTGCAGTTTCTTTAGATGAACTGTAATTGCAGTCATCTCTAGTCGGCTTTGCTGTACCACCGGTATGGATCGTCCAAAGCAGTTCCTTTCCTAGACAATATACAGATCCATCTATCTCATCTGCCTACCGATACACATGTAACCCTGTCTGCCTACCCATCCATCCTGTCCATAGTCATTCCCACTTCCACACCAACATCGACCAAGTAGACAAAAGCAAAACCCATTTATCCAAGACAGCTCTTCGTGTAATCCTTTCATGTTTTCATCTTTTAACCAAGCAGGATCTTATTGTCCTCGATGAACTGGTATGGAGGGACCTCGAGGTTCAACGGAGCTGGGCCTTTACGAATACGTCCAGAAAGATCGTAGTGCGAACCGTGGCACGGGCAGAACCATCCACCGTACTCGCCGGCGTTCGACGTTGGCACGCAGCCCAAGTGAGTGCAAACACCGAGCACCACAAGCCACTCGGGGTTCTGCACGCGCTCCGAGTCGTTTTCCGGGTCACGCAGGTTGTTTACATTGACATCGTTCGCAATTCCGACCTCTTCGTCCGTGCGGTGTTTGATGAAAATTGGCTTTCCACGCCACTTAACGGTCACTGTTGCACCCGGGTCGATTTCGCTCAGGTCAAATTCGGCCGTCGCAAGAGCCAACACATCTGCGGAAGCACTCATGGAGCCAACGAACTTGACCACCGCAAGACGAGCAGCTGTGGCGTACGCGACGCGAGCACCTCCGAGCATGAAGTAGGTGAAGGCACGCTTGGAAGGATCCGCAGAGGAGATGCGGTCCTTCTCGAAGTAGTGGTCTGTGGAGGAAAGATCATCGACCACCTTGGTGCTAAAGGCAGCAGTTCGACCTATTTATACAGGAGAGGTGTAGGAATTAGACGTCTAGTGTAAGGTGATGAAAGAGCTGGTACGTGTCCAGCTGGAGGAGATGGAGTGGGAAGGTACCTTGGGTCGCGACAGAGCGCGTGGCCGAGGCTCCAAGCTTCTTGAGCAGCATGGACATGGCGACGGAGTGGAAGGCGAATGTGCGGCCGAAAAACTCGTTTGTGGTCCTTGGGCCTTCCCGTCGGAAAGAAATACTCAATTCAAGTGTACCATATTCAGATCAAGTAATGCATACTTTATCTTTGACGCTACTGGTACGCAAGCGTAGTGTTTAGAATATGATGTACGAATATCTCATGCTGACTACTTTTTGTATGTAGATTCTGGATAAGACTGGGCTATGTATCGTCTTTATCAAACTATAGAGCATGCTTTCGCATTTCACCTCATCAAAATCGAATTTGCTGGAGCTAGAGCTATGTCCTTCGTGCAGCGTTTGCTCAACTACGTCTTGAACGATGTCGCTGTCAAGACGCTTGCGAACAGCAAGTCGTTCCAGCAGTTCGCCGTTAAGACACACCGTGGCGTAACCGAGGCCAAGAACTTTGCGTCGGACGGCGCGTCGGCCGGTCGCTCTGCCTTCGAACGCAACGTGCCCAAGGTTCGCGAATTCGCGACGGCGTTCCGAGAAGAGCTCCAGAAAGATTTGAAAAAGAGTAAGTAGACCGACTTGCCGTAACTTGTGTAAACAGAGCAAGACGTTTGCTTCCTTTCATAGCAGAAACCCAAGAAAAACAAAATAGAGTATGAGGAAATTGCCTCGAGGGACTTTTTAGTCTGTTAAATCGTCGTTCAGGTTGACACCCATCTCCTTGGCTACCTGCAGCATATCCTTGTCACCACGACCACTGACACAGATGACGATCTTTTTGTCCTTGTCCATTTCCTTGGCCAAGTCGATACCATACGAAATGGCGTGGGCAGTCTCTAACGCAGGGATGATACCTTCCTTCTTCGAAAGCAGTTGGAACGCATCCAAAGCCTGCTTGTCGTCCACACTCACGTACTTGGCTCGACCGGAATCTTGCAGGAATGCATGTTCCGGACCAACACCAGCATAGTCTAGACCAGCAGAGATACTGTGCGTGGACACCACTTGTCCGTTGGGGTCTTGCATCACGAATGTCTTCGTGCCGTGGAGCACTCCCAAGCTGCCTCCACCAAGTGTCGACGAGTGCTTGCCCGAGGCAATGCCTTCGCCACCAGCTTCAACACCGTAGATGGCGACACTCGCATCCTCCTTAAATGCGTGGAACATACCGATGGCATTGCTGCCACCACCGACGCACGCGACGACGGCGTCTGGCAATTCTCCAATTTCTTCTTGCAGCTATTTTCTTTTCTTAGCACAAATTCTTTTATCGAGACAATTCGAAAGGAAAATGTAAACGTACCTGTGCCTTGGTTTCACGGCCGATGACAGACTGGAAGTCACGCACAATCGTCGGGAACGGGTGTGGTCCAATGGCCGATCCGATAATGTAGTGCGTCGTATCGACATTCGTCACCCACGCACGGATGGCTTCGTTGACCGCGTCCTTGAGCGTCTGCGATCCAGACTTGACCGCAACGACCTTAGCGCCGAGCATCTTCATTCTAAAGACATTCAGCGACTGGCGCTGCGTATCTTCATAGCCCATGTAGACTGTGCAGTCCAGGTTGAGCAACGCACAGGCTGTGGCAGTGGCAACACCGTGCTGTCCGGCACCGGTCTCGGCGATGATCTTGTGCTTACCCAATCGCTTTGCGAGAAGAGCTTGACCGAGTGCATTGTTGATCTTGTGCGCACCGGTGTGTGCCAGATCTTCGCGTTTGAGCCAAATTTGGGCACCGCCTACCTCCTTGGTGAGGTGGTCGGCAAAGTAGAGCGGCGTCGGACGGCCGATGTAGTCGCGTCCGAGCTTCTCGAGCTCTTCCTGCATCATTCATTCTTGTCAATCATTCCTTTTTAGTGGCATTTTGTGTGGCTCAAACTACATACGCGGAAGGTTGGATCTTGTGTAGCACGAACGTACTCGTCGATCAATTGGTGGTGCGCCTGGATGAGCGTCTCGGCGACGAAGCAGCCGCCGTACTGGCCAAAGTAGGCAGACAGCTCATCTGGGCTGTTGTAAATGGGTGGTGCATTGGTGACCTTAAGGTACTCCTTCTTGCTGTCTCCGTTGGAAGTCATGTCTGGGCTGTATTAAGTCGAAGCGTGAATGGAGCTGGTCTTGGCGAGTTCAGTCCTTGGAGCACCTTGCCGGTGTTCTGAGACGATGACATCATATCGATATAATGAGAACATTTTATATGAGAAATGTAGAGACTAGAAAATTGTCATCATATTTGAAACAACACGAGAAAAATCTATTGGGTTGTCCCAATGAAAGCATCACATATAGCACTTGCTTGAAGTTGGATGGATCTTGAAACGACAGTAGCGTCGAGAGTTGTGAATAGGTGGCAACCATGATAAGCGCCTTGTTCCTCATCGGACTCAAAGGAGAAGTCATTGTGAACAGATTCTATCGTGATGATGTCAGTCGAAGAGCAGCAGACACATTCCGCCAACACGTCATTGCGTCGGACAATCAAGAGACGTTACCACCTGTGAAGCACATCGACGGCTACTCGTACTTACATGCTAGACACCAAAATGTATATTTTGTCACCGTTACGCGTTCCAACACCAACGCAGGTACATGTACAAATTCATCAATCCAAATCGGAGCTCATATATTTTGCTACGTAGCACTCGTCTTTCGATACCTGTCGCAACTGAATGACATTTTCAAAGCGTACTTTGGGAAGAAATACAGTGAAGTAGGTATCCCTTGTACAACCTTCAAAGGTGTCTTATAAATGTTAAACGCTAGGACACCATTCGTGGGAATTTTACACTCGTGTATGAACTGCTGGATGAAACGATGGACCATGGCTATCCTCAGAACTGTGTCATTGAAGATCTAAAGACCTATATCAACTTGGGGACTCAAACGCTAGGGCGTGTTTCTTCTCATCCGAATCAGCCAAAATTGACAAAGCAACTGACGGGTACTGTCGACTGGCGACGGGAAGGTATCCGATACAAACGCAACGAAGTCTACTTGGACATCTTTGAACGTGTCAACGTCCTCGTCTCGTCCATTGGCTCCATACTCAGTAATGATGTCGAAGGCCAAGTGATGATGAAAACGATGCTTACAGGTATGCCAGAGTGCAAACTTGGCTTGAACGACAGGCTTATGCTGCAGAAGAGCACAAAGAAAAAGAAATTTTCTGTCGTCGGTCAAGCGGCTTCTGCTCGTGAAGTTGATGTATGACTGTAGCTCTTCTTGTTTCGAATGGCATTCATATCTATACGTGCATGTAGATTGAAGACTGTAGCTTCCATCGATGCGTTCAACTAGGGCAGTTCGACGCCGACCGTACCATTACCTTCGTTCCTCCAGACGGCGAGTTCGAGTTGATGAAGTACCGCGTGTCGGACCATATCAATCTTCCATTCCGTATCATACCAGCGTACCAGGAGCAAGGCACAACTCGCCTCTCTGTGACGCTCAAGTTGACATCTAACTTTAGCTCTCGCTTGTACGCGACCAATGTGAAGATCAAAATACCAGTTTGCAGTTTACTTACATAAAAAAGTAGCAAGCATATAATAACAAAAGTGTTATAGATACCGCCTAATGCCGTTCGCACGAAGATTAACGTTCCGACGGGAAAGTAAGCTCTACGTATATGATCTTTCTACATCCGTACACTAAATGCAATTCTATCTAGAGCCAAGCATGATACTGGCGGCCATGCGATTGTATGGAAGATCAAGCGATTCCAGGGAAAACTAGAGAAAATGTTGGATGCGGATGTGACGATGATGAAGAATACCAAGGACAAGCTATGGTCACGTCCTCCTATCCAGATTGAATTCCAAGTGCCCATGTTTACAGCCTCTGGCATCCACGTCCGGTTCCTTCGCGTGGTCGAAAAGGATGGTTACAGTTCATCCAAGTGGGTTCGCTACCTCACGCGCGCCGGAGAGTACCAACTGCGTACTTAAGCAGTCACCAATGGACATTTAATTACAAATAAATACATTTAAGAGATGCCTTCCAACTACCGACGCTTGTATTCACATGCTTTTAACGCTAAGGATAAATCTGTTCGAGGCTTTCGCTTCATTTTGGTGAACTCAAAGAGGACGAACATCTTATTTTTCTCGTCCTTGCGTCTTGCATGAAATCCGAGCTCTTTCATGTAGTCGATGAAGCCTTGGATACCACCCACCTCTTCAGTCTCAAATCGGCTCTTCACTTCAGCGACTTTTAAAACGCCATTCGGCTTAAGCACTCGGTGAACTTCGAGAACATACTCACGAATGCTTGTGCCCATGAGTGCGAGGCAATAGACGGCGATGTCGACTGATTGGTCTGGAAGTGGGACGTTGGCAATGTTGCATGCTGTGACGATGGGTTTGCGAGAGACGAGATCGAATGAGTGCACTGTGTTAGACACACTTTCGGCTAATCGAGCGTCACCACAGCCGAAGTCTGCGACCACGGCCTTGGGATATTTTCTATTGGAGGATTAGATACTTGCCGTGGTGCACATCGTATAGAAACGTACTTGACATATTTAATAAAGTCGTCGAGAGGGTTGGATGGCCACTTCTCGGCCTGTTCACGGAATCCTTGATGATACTACGCACTAGTAATGAGAATCGACAGAATATACAGGAAGGTAGACGAGCGTACCATGTCGAAGAGATCCGGTTCGGATTGGAAAGTATCAAATGCTTCATCGCCCGTCGTCGTATAAAGCTGCTCGTTTAACATTCGGAATTTGCTTCCATCGAGCTTACGCCTCATTTCGGCCTGAATAGCCGATAAACGGTCATTTGCAGACATTTTCGACTTGCTTTTCGTTTGAGCAGGTCGGCTGTGAGTAGAAGGGACTTTTTCTTTCTTACTTTGAGCTTTGGAAGCATGTTTCGCTCCATTTGAGCCCTGCTTCTTGTGCTTGGACTTGCCTCGGCCCATTTCGACGTGTTTGTGTCGTCGTTGGTGGTGATGGGCCGATCTTCGAGAGACGTAGTAACTTTAACCGTACTTCGACTTTCAATGCCAAAAATAGTTTGGCCGAAGGTCTTGCGTGGCTGCTTTCCCAGAACGGCGGTAGCCAAGTGAAGAATGCAATCTCTCTTAGGGCCTGTATCCGAGAGGCTTCGCTCAAAGCATGTTCGGACGTTAGAGCTTCTTCAAAAGACAGTGGACGAGAACGTCGAGCTGCGCGACAAGATCACATCGTTACAACAGGTAGAGTATCCTATATCTACTTTTCGGTCGTCATCTCTTCTGATTCAAGTGTGGAGTAGAGGCCGTCGGTATGGAATGAACAACTATCATCGGATAAAATGACTGCCTTTGAAGATGAAGTGGAGCGATTAAAGGCAGATCAGTACATGAAGATGGCTGAATTGGAAGATAGTAGTAAGCGAAAGTATGCAGACCTTCAGAGTGAGAATCGAAGATTGGAGCAACAGAATCAATCATTGACAAATGAAAACGTCAATTTAAAGATCCAGGCAGCAAACGATCGAGAAGCATTTGGAGCACAAAAGAGTACTTGGGAGCATGAAAAGAAAAAGCTAGGCGCTGAGATTGTGTTTCTACAGAGCAACTTTGACAGTCAAGTCGTAAGGAATCAAGAGCAGGAAGCGACTATCGAAAGATTGTCATTAGAACTGAGGAGCAAAACGAAAGACGTACTCGATTCTAAGGCCCAACTTACTACCCTAGAACAGTCTCAAGCAGATTTATCCACACAAGTAGTGGACTTGACGACGCAATTAAAAGAGAGTCAGGACCAAATCACTAGACTCGAAACCGAATTGGCTGTCCACAACGGCCAACGAACACAGCTACAGCAAGAATTACTGGAGACTCGAAACAAACTCCTGCAACCAGCACCACAAACCCGAGTGCATCGGCCTACTTTATTCTCATCCACGTCCGACTCGGACTTGGAATCAAAACTCCACGCAGCGATGAACAAAACAAAGACTTTAGATAAACAAAAGGCAGAAGTATCAACCACCTGTGCTCGTTTGGAGAAGGAAGTCCAGTATCTCCGACGGCGCGTGCAAGAGCTAGTACAAATCACGGAAAACGGGCATCGCTTTAACGTCCACGTGCAAATGAAAAGAGAGAATCACGCCTTAAAGCAACAGATCGACGAGCTAAAGCAGCTTCAGAAGAAATACTTGACGACACCAAAGAAATCAAATATGACCTTCCCAGCCCTACGAGGTACATAAACACAATATCGACAATAGGATAGACAACATTCGAGTACAGCTGGCATTCCATCTCCAAAACGCATTGCTTTTCATTGTTAAAAGTAAAAAAATGTTATGCTGGACTACCACTAGGCCTCGAGGGAACCGTAGGTACCATTCGTATTGTCCAGACGTCGCTTCGTGTCGGAGTCCACCAGTGGCTGGTACTCGGTCATGAACTCACGTCGGACACGATCACGATCGTTTGCGTTGGGTGTACGTCTGGCAATTTCCGCTGCTTTCGAAGCGTTGCGTGTGATCAGTGGCGAGTGTGCAAGGGACGTAGATGCCATGTCCGCAGGTGTACGAATAGGCGTCGCACCATCTTCAATTGGCTCCAAGTACGCAAATCCTGGGAGCTTGACCGTACCGTTATAGACGGCCGTGCCTGTAAGCAAAGTGATCATACCAGCCAACTGCAGCCAGCTCCAAACCGTCCAAGCTTCGCCAAAGTCTCCTTGAGTAAAAGCGTAGAAAAGGAGGAGGTCGACACCCCAGACCGTGATGGGACGAAAGTTATCCAAAATGGCGTGCCAGATCGAGTTCAGCAAGTACGTTACGAGGACAGCAAAGACGTTGTACCCGAGGATGACGATGACGTAGATGGCAGCGATGACTTGGGCTAAGCCACTGTTCCGGAGCATTTCGTACGCATCATCCAAGCGTTCATGCGATCCCAAGTCGTTGCCAGGAACAGCGTAGGCAATGGGATAGACAACACACGTCGTGAGGATGAGTCCCCACAGACCTTCCATGCCGACAACAATAAGCGGAGGAGCGCTTTCACCACCGTCCATGAGCTTCTCTTCCACGACGTACTGTAGCGATTGAATGGCACAGCTGAGGACGACCATAAAGATGCCAAACCCAGGAGCATTGTTCTTATTATTCACTTGGTCCGACGCGTCTGCAAAACTGGTGGCGCCAACCATGACGACTGCCAGTGTATTCAGGACGATGCCAATCCACATGTATCCTCTCAGTTTGTCCTTTAAGACGAACACTTTCAAGAGTGCGACGAAGATGATGATGGTGCATTTGAGCAGCTGGAAGACACTCACAGTGACGTACAAGAGTCCGAGATTCGCAATAAAAGTGGCGAGTAGATCGAAAGCGGCTGGGATGGCCAGTAGAAAGTAGACTCGGTTTGGAATACGGTTATGGTACTTCACTAGATATCCATGTTAGTCATACTCGTCTATCCACTTTCATTTAAAACGTACTTCCTTGACGAGCAGTGGCTCGCCACTTGCGTTCCATGTGGTAGTGGTAGGCCCATTGGATGGGCAGAGCGAAGATCATGGCGAAGAACATGAGCCACGTCTGGAAGATGGGTTTCTCAAACTTTTTTACTTCATCGTCCAGTCCGACACTGTCGATACCGTCTAGAACCTATACAGATGTGAGTATGCCCCCTTTGTACTGATAACAAGCCCGAAGGTACCTTGAGCGTACTAGGATGAACAAATGGAGCACATACGACATGGTCAGCGACATCTTTATCATACCCAAAGCCAAGAACAAATTACAGTGTCGTGCCGGTGCCAGTGATGAGTCCGAGGGAAAAGACGATCGCGCCTTGCGTATCGCACGACATGAGCGCTGGCTGGCGTAAGAGGGAATGAAGGATCCGTGATCACTGGTCCCGGTCGTCGGTATCTGTCGGCCGAATCAGATTCTGGGCCGAATGATGAGATGAGATATCTTGTAACAGACGGACAATGGCCGAACGAATAGAGAAAACGAATGAAGGAGGAAGAAACGAATGTATCGGCCGACATGGACTCGGATCCGAGCGTCCCACGCCCACGACGTCGAAACGCGCGTTTGAATGACAAGATCGAAGTCCTCGACTGGTATCATGCGAATGGTCGGCGACAAGCAGCTACGGTTGCCCACTTTGTCGAGAATCGGCAGTTTACAGTCACCCAGCCGACGCTCTCGCGCTGGTTAAAGCAGGAGGCTCAGCTGCGGCGACTGACAGAAAGCTCCGGTCCGATTTCATCAGCCCATCATGTCCGTTTGACACCGCAGCCACTTGTGCAAGAGGCGCTGGCGAAATGGGTCGAGGAGATGGTTGCGACGAACCCGGGCTGTGCCCAGTCCCTAACGAATGGTCACTTGCGCGAACAAGCGATTCGGATCTACCACGACCTGGGTATTCCACCGAAAGACCAGGCTTACATTTCATCAAACTACTTTCGAAAGTTCCGAGATATGGTCGGGTTACCCACGAATGGCGCCAAGCGTCGAGTTGTACAGGCATTAAGTGACGAGAACGTCCAGAAACGGCTCAAAGCAAGTCTAGATGAGTTCCTTCGGAAACACTCGGTGGAAGACATTTTTTGTATGGGGGACGTCTGGCTCGCATACAACGCCACTCCGTTTGATGACGTCAACGAAACGAGATCCATGGCATGGCTGCAGGTTCTTTTAGCGGTCAACTCGACCGGTGACGAGCGACTAGATCCATTGTTCACAGGCTCGATGGACAAGGATGGCACAGATCAAGATGTTCAGTACATGAAAGGCTCATTGAGTCCTGGCACCGTACAGCATTGGCTGTACGAATGGAACGAAAGTCTTCAAAGGACAGAACGTAGTATCCTCGTGTTGTCGACATCAACAGTATCCAGGGGACTAACTGAAACTGGACTCACCAACATTCAGTTGGTCACTGTATCTGAAGGCGACGACATGGTCCATCATCCGTTTCCGACGCGGTTGCAGTTTGCCTTTCGAGCTGTCTACCGCCGGCTATTGGCCACGAGAGCAGCTGAGAAAGTTACCACGACGGATCGGGCGCAACTATTCGACGTGGATCAGACGACAGCGTTGGACCTTGCCGATATGGCGTGGCGGTATATCAAGCCAGATCTAGTTTCCACTCTGTTTCAAGTCGGTGTCTTTGGCTCAGACGAGCGGGAGAAGGCACCGATAGCCATTGATCAAGTGAAAAACGAGACACAAGTTGCTTTATCCTACTTGTATCGTAAGTTGCGGAAACGAGTGGATGAAGATCCAAAGGTAATGAATGCCGAGATGTTTATCCAAGTGGAAGAACAGATTGCACATCGAGTCACACCGACAGAAGCAATGTATGCTGCTCGGACATTGTCTACCTACCTCCAACAAGGAGGTGACCATGCTGAAGAGTGGGAGCACAAGTTCATGCTTCGGTTGGAGGCGAATGCGAAAGCCAAATTGGGGCTCGGAAGCAATTATACATCGGAGGATCAAGTAGTCTAGTCACTTTATTCGGCTGTCACTAACCGAACGTTTATTGTCCGGTCGGGTCGACTTTCACTTCACACCTCTACGATGTACCTGCACAAGTCCATTCTGAGATGAGCCATCTTGAAGAGTAGAGAATCTTGAACAAGTTCTGATTCGTGTCGCATCTTCAAATGATGTTCTTCGTCCGTTTCCTTCACCTTGCCCCATACGCTAGCATGTCAAACTTTATCCTGTCCGTCTCTGCCTCTCCTAGACGAGCTAGAGAGATGAGGTAGCTTTTAGTGATGCACGCCTCGTCTGAATGGTCTGATTAATATCTTTGCAGTCACGAGTCTGCCGATCTTGTTCGATTTTCCCGGCAATGGACTAAACTTGTCAATCACCATTGATAGATGCAACTAATCATATTCAAAGTTTACATGTACTAGACTTTTCCAACGGAAGATCGCAAATGTAGCTTTAGATACGCAGCACAACATGAATGAAAGAGTCTTGATCGACATCTGGAGAAACGAATGATTTAGTTTCTATCCGAATGATATCCAATTAGAATGAGGTTTCCATTGATGATGAGCAGATCATTATGCTTCCCGCACGCCTGGCTGATGGCTTGACTTTCTTCAACCAGTTGAAGGGAGTTCATCACGGACCGATGCTGGTCTCCACTATCGACCGACTTGGACCGACTTCTATTTTTGTCAGCAGTCTCCGCAACTTTGTTCATTTAAAGTTTCCCTCGGGTGTGCCCAGAGCTTCCGTGTGTCTAATTCTTCCAGCTTCCGACCATGACAGGAGTCTGGCGTCGGTTCTTGGTACTGTGTACTACAGCGTTATGCTTGACGATGCCCACACAAGCTTCGTATAACATTGGCGTGGGCAAAAGCGACATTACCGGTCCAGTCGCTGAAGTCATTATGATGGGGTTTGCAGATCTAGAAGAGTCGGCGCGTGGCTTGCTCAACCGTTTATATGCTCGTGCGTTTGTCATCGAAGACGCAGACTCGGGCGATAGCGTGATCTTTGTCAACTGCGACTTGCAAGCCGTCTTCCAGCTCGTCCACCAAGAGGTCATGAGTCAGCTGTCGGACAAGTACGATGGCAAGTACTCAGAGCAGAACGTCGTCCTCCACGCGACACACACACACGCTGGACCAGGAGGGTCCTCTGCCTACTTTTTATACGACGTTACCATCCTCGGATACATCGACGAGACTTTTAATGCCATCGTCAAAGGCATCATGGACTCGATCGATGAGGCTGTGGAATCTCTTGCTCCTGGACATGTTAGGTACAATGTCGGGTCGATTGAAAAGGGTGGTAAGAACCGAAGCCCGGAGGCATATGAGGCCAATCCGGAAGAAGAGAGGGCTCAGTACGAAGACAATATTGATCACGAGATGAGGTTACTGAAGTTCCTCGGCGACGACGGTGGTCTACGTGGCGCTCTTGCCTTCTACCCCGTTCATCCGACCAGCTTAACGCAAAAGAACTTGCTTGTTAGTGGAGATAACAAGGGCTATGCAGAGTTCCTTGTCGAACAAGAATTCGACGGTGCAGTCGTTGCCATCGGTATCTCGAACGCAGGAGACGTGAGTCCCAACCTCATTGACAATGGAGACGGAACGTTCAGTGGGGAAGGCAAGACGAATATTGAAAGTGCAGAGATCATGGGCAAGCGACAAGCAGACGGCATGTTTAAGCTGTTGAAGGCAGAAAGTGAGGAGCTCACTGGGTCGGTGGC
This sequence comes from Salisapilia sapeloensis, assembly GCA_023334545.1. Taxonomy (NCBI): domain Eukaryota; phylum Oomycota; class Peronosporomycetes; order Peronosporales; family Salisapiliaceae; genus Salisapilia; species Salisapilia sapeloensis. The sequence goes on along the minus strand of JAADVB010000136.1, from coordinate 35,155 downwards.
TGGAAAACTGTCGTACGTGAACTTTAGCGACGTCCATCTAGACGGTGTGGAAGCGACAGAGGACGATCCGTACGCCGATCGTACGTGCCCAGCGGTTGTTGGACAGAACTTTGCTGCCGGCACGGAAGACGGTCGTGGCTTGGAGTTCTTCAAGGAAGGAAACTTAGAATCGAACGTCTTCTTCCAGGCAATAGGTGGAGTCATCCGTCCGACACCTGAATGGACGAAGCAGTGTCAGCGGAAGGAAAAGGTTCCGCTCTTGGCGGTTGGATTTATGGAACCCGTGCCATGGACGCCAGAGGTGCTTCCACTCCAGGTGCTCAAGATCGGCCAGTTCGGACTTGCCGTCACGAACTTTGAAGTGACGACGATGGCCGGTCGACGCATTCGATCCACTGTCCAAGAGGCTTTGAAAGACGCAGGCGTGACGTCAGTGGAACTAGCGTCCATCTCCAACGCGTACTCTCAGTACATGACGACGGAAAGCGAGTACTTGAAGCAGAACTATGAAGGCGCATCCACACTCTTCGGCCCGAACCAGCTCAAGGCAGTGCAGCAGGAGCTCACTCGCGTCGCCAAGTCGATTGTAGATCCAACCGTCGAGCTAGACGTCGGCCCGACACCTCGTCAGTTCGACCGGAGCACGTTGCTCACGCTACAGACCGGCGTCCTGTTCGACACTTCTCCAAAGGGCTTCGGAGCTGTCCGCACCCAACCGTCTGCATCGTACAAGGTTGGCGACACCGCCACCGCATCCTTCTACGGGTCTCACCCGAAGAACAACCTGATGAACATCGGCTCCTTCTGCGACGTGGAGAAGAAGAAGGACGACGGCAGCTACATCAAATTCATGGAAGACTGGCACTGGGACGTCCGTTTCCACTGGGAACGTGCCAGCGTCGCCGACAGCAACTCTACGTGCGAATGGTACATTCGCGACGGGAATCCAACGTCCGAGCCAGGAACCTACCGCTTCCGTATCCGCGGCTACTCGAAGCCTCTCATCGGTCAGATTAAGTACTATGAAGGCGTATCGGATTCTTTTACCGTCAACTAGACCGACATGGCATCTACATATGCAGAAATACAAGTCGATGCGTATTTCACATCTACTCTTGTTGTCCTCTTATCTCTAGTAGCAAGTATCTAGTTTATGAAGAAAGAAAAGAGTAGTCGTGTTAAGCGTATTTGCCCAAGTCGAGCGTCAGGGACATGGATCGTTGCTCACTCATGTCCTTTGCAACGCCGACGAGAGCGTCTGCGCGGGAGTAGACTGAGTCCTTGAGCGATATGAGGAGGCACTGGAAGTCGCAGTTGGCGAGGTACGTCGCGACCTTGTTTACGTTCACATTATCCAACGCCGCGTCAACTTCATCCAGGACAAAGAACGGAGACGGACGGTAGTCGTGGATCGCAAAGAGCAGCGCGAGCGTCGCGACCGTCTTCTCCCCTCCCGACAGTTGGTCCATCTCTCTAAATCGCTTCATCGGGGGCATGGCGCTGTACTTGACGCCATTCAGATATGGCTCCTCGTTATTCTCGACATTCAAGTACGCTGTTCCGCCTAATGGATGCCTCGCGCTCTTCGTCAGCTGCTTGTACGTATAGTCGATGACGCCCGAGATGTGGCTGAAGGCGTCCATGAACCGATCGTACCGGACACTCTTGACTCGTTCAAACTCCGCGGACGTCGCATTCGCGCGCTCCTTGAGGTCCTCCAGCTCCTCATCCTCTTTCCGTAGTCTCGCTACGATCTCCTTGTACTTGTCCAACGCACGGAGGTTGGGCTGCATACTCTCCAGCTCCTGCGACAACGTCCGTAGCTTGCGTTCATACTCTGCATCCGCTTTCGTCCGGTCCTGATCGTCCTTGATGAACGATCGTCGAGGGAGCGAGGAGAAGTCTAACTGATGATGTTCATATCTCTCGAGTGCATGACGAGAGAGCACGCCGTTCGCAGCGACAACTTCTCCAGAGGAAGCAGACGACGCATCGTCCATATCCTCATCCTCCTCCTCTTCAATGATCGGCAAGTCCACTTGCTCGAACGCTGCTTTCTTCAGAATCGCAACCTTCCGATCATGCAGACGATCGAGAACCGTCTCCTCTCTCGCCACCTTGCGCACGAGCTCAGATCGCTTCAATCCGCTAGACGATCTCGACTCTCCGACTTGTGTCAACTGCTTCTCGAGAGAAGACACTTGCGACTGCCGAGCGTGGTGCTGCTTCTCCTCCTCCTCCTTGGCTTTCGATAGAGTCGACAGCTTCCGATGACAAGCGTTCTCTTCCTGCCCGAGCTTTTCAATGCTCTCCTTTTCTTTCTGCACCTTGTGCTGTGCGTCCTGAACCATGTGTCGATAGTCCTGACTGGACAAGTACTCCATCTGGGCCTCGACCTTGGTCATGTGCTCCAGCAGACGCCGCTTGGTCGAACTCTGACGCATCTGACGCTCCAGGACATTCGCTTCGTACTCTCGAATACTCGGCAGACCCATCTTTTCGCTGAACTCTGCAAACACTTCGTCTTCCACGGCATGCACTCGGTTCTCCAGTTCCTCTAACTGACCTTCTCGCGATCGAATACTACCTTGATACTTGTTTATCTCCGGTATGATCGAGTTGTCGATGTGCTCCTGCACTTCAGAAATTCGTTCTTCCAACTGACGCTTCTTGTCTCGCGTACTCTCCACATCTGCCGTCGCGTACTTGATTCGCTCCTTCATGCCGTCGATCTGCGTCCGGAGTGTCTGCAGCTTCGAGTACGACGCACCTCGCTGCTCTGTATTATTCATCTCTTCTCGTACCTCCTCCCGTCGACTCTCCAAACGACGGATCTCCTGCTCATCCCATCGATTCGCTCGCTCCAAGTCGCTTCGCGTCTTACCTCCCGTCATACTCCCGTTCTTGCTCACGACCATACCATCCAACGTCACGGCCTTTAGTCTCTCTTTATCCACGAAACACAGGCGACGTGCTTCATTCATACTGTCACACACGACCGTGTCGCCCACAGCATATTGGACAGCAGGCGCGACGTCTGCGTCGCACTCGATCACGTCTCGAGCGAGCTTCGTCTGGCCTCCGAGATTCCGGAAACGCTCGTTGGCAGACTTCACGCGAAGACGATCTAACGGGAGGAACTGTTCACTCCCGACGCGAGACTCTCGAAGGTACTGAATACAGTCCTGAGCAGTTTTCGCATCCGACACGACCACTGCGTCCATGTGCTTTCCAGTCGCAACGGTCACAGCCATATTGTACTTGCGCTGCGTCGGGCGACACAAGTCCACCAGTCGACCTTTGACACCAGGGAAGAGTCTCTTTAGCGTTTCTAAGACCTCTTGCTTCTTCTCCTGCGCCTGAGACTGCCGACGATCGTCCTTAAGCCCTCGCAACTTGGTCTTGACGTCCTCCAGCTCCTTCTCCAGCTCCCGTTTCTTGACAGCGTGGCTCTGCAGATCCTCTTCGGCCTTGGACAGATTCGACTGACCGTCCGAAATGGCTTGCTGCGTCTGCGTGATGGCTTCTTGGAGCTTTTGCAGACGATCTTCTGCGGCGTTCCAGTCCTCTTTCAATAGCTGCTTTGTCTTTTCGTTCTCGTCCTTCTCCTGCTGCAACATCTCCACCTTGTTCTCATCCATACGCTGCTGGCGCTGGACAGAAGATAGCTCGCCACGCACTTGGTTCGTCTTCACTTGCGTCTCTTCCTTTAAACGATGGTACTCTTCCAGATCGTCTCCTTCCAATACCACGTCCTCCTCTTCCTCCACGCCTTCCTTGTCTTCCAACTCCTTCTTCGCCTTCTCAAGCTCTTGTAGATCCGACTGAAGACCGTCAATTTCTTTCTCCTTATCTGACAAGAGCTTCTGTGCCTTGCGTTCTTGCGCCTCAGCTTCGATCAGACGGCGTTTAGAGAATTTGGTCTGCTCTCGCACGCGAATGAGCTCTGGATCCACGTCGTCGATCTTTTGTTGGAACTCGAGAATACGCTGACGACTCTGCTTGAGCTCCTTTAGCGTCGACGCATGCTGCTTGCGCATCGTTCGATACTCTTCTGCGATGCTGTCGTCCCCTTGCTGGAACTCGCCTAGTTGCTCCTTGTAGTCGTCCAGCGTCTCCCGATGTCCGTTCGAAGCGCCTTCCACTTGATACAACTGCCACAACAAGTGCTCTTTACGCAGCTTTTCCATCTCGTTCTTCTTCTTCCGATACTTTTCAGCCTCCTCCTTCTGGTCTTTGATCATCCGCTTCTCTGCAGCGAGACCTTTCTTCTTCTGATACGCGAGGATAGCACTCTCCTCTGCTTCCGACTTCTCCTTCAGCAGCGTATCATAGTCCTTTCGAAGCTCATCGGAAGACGAGAGCTGCTCAAACAGACGCGTGAGACCTTCTGGACTCATCGACGCGATGCTCTCGACGTCGCCTTGGAAGACCAAAAAGTTCCGCGCTTTGACGAGAATCCCAATCTCCTGCAATTTGTCCCTGTACGCTTCAAAGCTCACGTCCTGACCATCGACACTGTAGGAGCTAACACCTTTCGCAGAGATAGAACGCGTGAATTGCAGCTCTTGCCCTGCCCGCGCACCTCGGATCTCGTCTTCCTCCAGTTCATAGACAAGAGACACATGCGCCGTGAGATTCGACCTCTGATCACCTTTAGAACTCCTTGTCGGTGGTCGAAAGATCAAGTCTCGTAGCTGTGCCGACCGAAGTTTCCGTCCGCCGACACCGAGGACGAACGAAATGGCGTCCATGAGGTTGGACTTGCCGCTGCCGTTGGGCCCGACGACGGCCGTGAAGCGTTGGAAAGGGCCGATGACATGCTGTCCTCCGTAGGACTTGAAGTTCTCTAGCTCAAGACGATGCAGACGTCCCATGTGAACTACTGGAGTACAACGTCTGCTCTTGCCGGTCGAAGGATGAAATGGAGTCAAGTTGGCGGGAAACGCTCTATTTGTACGTCTTCTATGCTATTTTACAACACTGTCGAAGCTGATCACAAGAGTATTTGTGTTTATGCAGCAGAGTATTTGATGTACACTCAGCTCTAGAGACTTGGGTTCGGTAGTCGACTGATATCGAGTAGATAGCATGTACGCGCAGGTATCTTCTGCATACATGTCTTCGTCGAAAGCAGAGTTGCCATGTACTATGAGCAAATTGGACGTAGAATAGCTTTTATAATGAATCAAAGTATAGCGTATACTCAGAGCTAAATCGACGCTTATCAAAATGTATCCAAGACCATTTCATCACGGCATCAGTCTACGACGGCGATTCCATTGCTCCATCTATTCTGAACAAAGTAACTTCCTCTTGTAGTTTGTGCTTTGGTCTAATGGACACTCAGTATCTGATGAAGACAAGAAAAAGTCGTTTTTCTTCACCTACGTCTGCTGTTTCCAATGCCATGGAGAGCACAGGATCGACTTTGACGACAAGCCAGCCACAAAATGGACGCAAAGACACTACTAAAGAGCCTACTTCCAATGGAGCATTCAAAGAAACTGAAGGCACATACAATGGACCATCGAAAGTGACTGAAGAAATGCCTAATGAAACGAAAGAGTCCATTGAAAACTCGGCATCGGCTTCGACGGCAGGTCAGTCACAAGATGCAGGTAGCCATATTACTCCAGAATCTACTAGAGATGATGCGTGCAAAAGAAGCAAAGGCACGGCGGAGGAACTAGAAGAGTTTACTGAAAGCACGACACCTGGTATGACGATGAATCAGCCAAAGGATGCAGACAAAGACACCGTCACACGGTCTAGTTTCAATGGACTATCCAAAGAGGATGGAGACACATCTAATGTTGCATCTGAAGGCAATGGTGACACGCGCAGTGAGCCGAAAGAGTACACGGAGAACACAGTATTTGCTTCGTCTGCACACCGGGAACAAGATGTACAGGAAGGCACTGCTACTAATTCTAGCTCCAATGAAGCATCTCAAAAGGAGCCAGAGTCGTCCAACCAAGTAGGAGACTTCACTGACGCACATGCAGACGCTTCGACGACAAATCGGCCACATACTGTTGATGAAGACAATGCCCCACAGTCTAGCTCTAATCTAGTATCGAACGAGAGTGAAGACAGCTCCAATCAACGCAAAGTGTCCACCGACACGCCTGCAGAAGCTTTGACAACAGACAAGTCACTAAATGTACATGTCGACGTCACCACAAGGTTTAGTTCCAATAGGGCTTCCAAAGAGAAAAAAGACACGTCCAATGAACCCGCAGAGTCCATTAGAACGGCCGTCAACGCTACTGCAGAGTCTACGTCAAATCCTTCTCTGTCTCTCGAGGAGAGTCGACACAGCATGGATCCACCGGTATTCGATCCGCTCAGCACTTTTGAGGAAGCGTATAGTGCGTGTCTTGCTCATGCTCGAAAAGCAGGCTATGGCATTCGTCTGCGCGGTCGTAAGCGAGACGCGAATGGCGAATTATCGAGCGCCTCGGTGGTTTGTGACCGCTGTAGTCCTACAAATTACTACACACCCGTTCGTCCGCGGAAGACGAAACACTGCGACTGTCCATTCCAATACAACCTCCTCCAGCTCAACAGCACCAAGTGGTATGTTGTCCCCATCACTTCTCGACACAATCATGAACCTTTTACGGATCCACGGAACCATCCTTGCTTCCGTCATCTTACAGACAGGCAAAAGGCATGGATCGAAGCCATGTCGGATGAAGGTAGATCTGCCAAAGACATACTCTACGCTATCCACACTGACGATCCGGCGTCTCTGGTGACCTTGGAGGACGTTCGGAATCACCTCTATCGCATCCTGAAAGACCAGACTCGTGTTCGATACGCACAGATTGCACTGCCACCTGTCCCGAGTGGGCGTCTCCGAGCGTCTCCTCGAGAAGTCTTGTCAGGTCTACGGGACTTGGAAGGAGACATGGCGAACCAAGCGTGCTACTATTTCGGTAAATTCACAGCCTCTACGCTACGTAGTGCTTGCGTCGCGGTCGGGATCATGTTTCTACAAGATTCTTTCTTTGATAATAAGCGAGGGTATGCGTTCCTGTTGAGTGAGTTGAAGCGACTGGTGTTTGATGTGCAGGCGCTAGCTCTTCTCTACAAGCTGATTGTGCAGTTCAGTCCTCAATGTCATTCTCTACTGCTTGCATGCACTTCTCAGAAGGAGGATGTGTCTACAATAGAGAAGGATGCAGAGGTGGAAAGTACTCAAGAGGTGGAGCATGGTGGTGGAGAGCAGGATACAGAGGCGATACAGGAGAGACAGGAGAATATTGGGGAGTGTTCGGTAGATGATGCTCAAGACCATACCGAGGAAACACAGGTGCAAGACGTAGATAATACTGATGGCAACGAGGAAGCGACAGACATGCATGTTGATGAGGAGTCTGAGGTAGATGACGGAGAGGAAGAAAGGGAGGTGACAAGCGGTCTTGATGCAGTTAGCACTCCTACCACCGAGTATAATGAGCAAAGACCTGATTCGGATGGAAACGACGTTTGTAGTATGGCAGAGGAGCATGTTGAGAGCACAATTGAGATTACGTCTCCGACGGGTGGAACTTCCGGAACAAACGATGAGAAGGGAGATGGCTCCATGACGCTGGATAATATGATTAAAGCGGCAAAGGCAACTGAAGCAGCTTGTTTGGCTTTGACAGAACTGAGAGGAAAACAGACTAAGGCATCTGAGACGCAGGATGCCGAAGCAACCGCTCGTGACAGTGTCCATAGTCTTCTCGCGTCGCTCAAATTCAACTTTAACCAATTCTCTACTGCTGCCTAGAAAGTCATCGGTTGTCGTATGTGATACGTTTCCGATGGAGTGTATGGATGATTGCGGTCGTATGGGATCTCAATTGGGAAGTAGATGATAAGTGGTTCAAGATATATAACGTTCATATCGTTCTACTTTTTAAGCAATATCTTCATGTACTTTTATTCGCGTCAAGGTAGTGCAGTAACGAATTCGCAGTCACCAAAGACACGAGACCTAGCATGTCATCAAATTTTGTAAAGATACTTTTTAGTCGTGTATAAGCCGATGAGTACTACCTGAATCATGTTTTTAAGTCATATCTAGCTTGAGGTGAACAGAGAAGTACATGCCAGCATGAACATAAACTCAGATGCCCATAATGAATCCCAGTAGATACTCTATTTCTTAGATATATAGCAAGCGGTGGTTGACAGAAGGGTACTCATGGCTACTTTACAAGGTCTTAAAAAACATTGCCCTGTTAAAGATCATGTCTTGTATTCGCTTCCTAGTGTCATGAGCCGATGCCTACATGTCTATCAACATAGAAAGATAGAGTCAATCGTACTCGTTTGTGGTAAGGATGCCCTCCGAGTATCTTATTCCTTTTTATTCGCATGTTCCACCTCTTCCCCCATCGGAAGTGGTGGCAGTGGCTGCAAGAGTGCCACCATCATCGTAAAGAAGGCACGAAGCATGACGAGAGAGCAGCACATGATCGCACCGTAGACAAAGTATACATCCATCAAGTACGACTTGTACAGAGGCTGGTTGCTCTTGACCGGCGAGACGAAATCCGCAGACTTGTGCATCTCCAGAACAGACTTGATCACATCCGCCGCTTTGCTCGTTCCACCTGCCGACTTAAGGATAGCCCCCAATCGCTTGGCATGTGCGAACGGCACTTCATTCGTCACGAGCTTCAGCGTCGCGTCTCGAATCTCTTCCGGCGTGGCAGTCGACGCATCCAGTTTACTCCCAGCTCCCTCTCGAACGACTGCATTGACCACTTCTAACTACACATTCAATCAGTAGAGCAAAGAAAACAGATAAAACCCATTAAAATGACCTGTTCTGCAGTGAATGGTAGGCCTAGGACAGGTACTCCAGCCACGAGTGCATCCATCGTGACAGAAGCCTCGCCTCCAGTGATGACCATGGACAAGTGCGGATTCTTCCACAGAGTATACAGGTCTACATCATGTCCTAGGAAGTATAAAGTCTCTCTCGCTCTCGACCCCAGGTCAAATGCTGCTTCCTCTTTCAACGATATCTGCCACACGAGATGTGCATTTAAGGTTTCCAGCGCACTCATCTATTTTACACGTCAACAAGGATTAAAACAAAAGAACAAGAAGAGCGTGTACAATGGCCATAACAAAATGCGACGTGATGGACAGATCGGTCGAGAACTGGATGAAGATGATCGCTTGCGGATTCGTCCCGACGAGCCACTCTTCAAAAGTTGCGTCGACTTTGCGACTGGAAACTTGGGTAGGGTGGTACGACCCGACGAACTGGACGTGAGGAGACATCGGTCGAGCGTGTTCTAGCCCAAAGGCTGACTGGACGAGCATGGCTTGATGGTTATGCAGGCGGCCTTCAGAGTATAATGGATCTACTCCGGTTGTATGCCACTGGATCATCAGGCGAAAGAAGAGGAGACGATAGCGGAGGCGTCTATACCAAAACGTACACCGGTCAAAAGCACTCGTGGTGTGCATGGATATGTTGGAGAAGGGAGGAGGGACGTGTGCTGGTGGGTTATCTACATCCAAGAGCATGGAGCTGCTGTGGACAATGTATGGGATTCCGAGGGCATGACAGACGTCGTAGGCTGCGAAGGTGTGTCTGTCGAGTACAACGAGATCTGGTCTTTCCATCCGTAAGACCAGCTTGAGAGGTTCATACATGGTAGGGTGGTAGGCTGCGTAATAGTTTAAAGACTGCATATAACTTTCATACGGATCTCCTTCCAGCAGCTCTTGTTCGCCGTAGCTCGATCGAGGAGGTTTGTACGGATGATCTAGAGCAATAAACTTCATTCTAGGCACATCCTCCACCCACTTCCAGCAGTGCTATTCACATAGAACTTAGTCGTGCGTCGGAATAGTACGATAGGGAGCAAGTATACTGCTGGTAGAGCAAAGCTGACACGATGGCCTCGACGAAGGAGCTCCATCGCTAAGAGACGTAGCGGCATGACTTTGTCTTTCACTGGGATGCTGGTCAAGACAATGTACCACTGCGTCTGCTCCAGCTCCGTCGCGACGTCCGGTGAGTCTTGACTCAAGTCCGTCGCGTGTTTATTAGGTACGGGTGTGGCAGTTGCGCGCGTGAAGACAATGAAAAAGCTGAGACTGCAGAGCAAAAGCCATAGGTAGTTGGTTGACAAGCTCCATCGCGACGCTTTAAGTCGCCACGACGTACGTGTCGACGAGCATATCGCTCCATCCACCACTTGACCAGCGAACCTCGCGTCCTTGTTAAAAGGTTGTGGCGTCAATTGCACGTGTCGAATACGCATACTTGATCGTCGCAGGCATCAATCGATCCAAATGCGATTTTCTATGCTTTATCCACGTCGGGCGACCTAGGTACTGCTTTAGGTTCGTTTGAGCGTGCGAACAGGTGCTTTCTCCGACTGTATCGCCGTCACGTTGTATGCTACAGCTACAAGCTATAACCTAAACTAGTACCAATCCATCTTGGAACGTGGTGATGGCAAGACCAGATACAAACGAACTGTCCTCGTACGGTAGCTACTGAGTTTATTCCATGCGGCACAACTAAATACGTCTCAAGCCTAGGCTAAATAGTTGTACACACGTCGGTCATGCGCCGTTCGTGCCAAGTACTCTCGTTCAATCAGACTCTCGATCCGGAGTTTGATCAGCTGCGGCGTCGGCTGGAACCTTCCGCTCATCTGTCTCGTCACCTCCGACATGAGCTCATTATGCTGCAACTGTTTCCTCGTCTTCATGATCCGGACGATCGCTGCTTCCACCAGATGCTTCCGGTCTTCCGCCACAGTCGGTGGCAGCATCCCATCCACCTTGCCTCCCGATGCTTTGGTCAGCGACTCTTCCTTCTGGGACACAAGGGGCACTTTGACTCGATGCAACTTGCTCTTGAACGCATCGTTGACGGAGAAAACGTCCGTCTCTTCATCAATCCTCTTCGCCTTTGAGCTCTTCAAGAGCACTCGGCACTTGGGCGTACAAAGTGAGATCAAGTGTCGCTTCAGCTCTGCCTTTTCAATCCTCGTTCGATCCAAGAGCTCTGCCAGTCCGAAGGCATCTCCACCGTTGAATACATCCAAGATGACAGCTTGGTAGGTCGTGACGACTAGCTCCACCTTCTTCCCACCTAACACAGCCTTCACGTCGACGTTTCCGAGCGAAGGAGCCCACTCCAACTTGCGTCCATTATGTCGAGACAAGTAGTACGTTTCAAACGACGTCGCCATGTCCTGCATCTCCTGTGGCAAGACACAAGAACTGCGTACTTCACTCGGCCAAAAGCCACTCGTGAGCACCTGTGCGTTTAACGCCAGACTACGCTTACCTACAAACTCTCGATACTGCTCCATCGTGTCTTTCGAAACGTCCACGTCGTTGAGCATGCCTTCCAACTTGCTCGTGAACTGGTATCCGCACTCGGCCTTGAGTTTCACCAAGACCGTCCGTTCGCTCTCTTCCGACGTCGTACGATGCTGCAGTAGTCTCTTAGCCAAAAGTTTCTTATAAAAGTCTTCAAACACATCTTTATCTTCCAAGTATCGAAATAAAGCAATGACTTGGACGACTTTCGCGTCTAAATCCACTTGCTCCATCTTCATTTTCGATCGTAAGAGTTCATCCAAGTATGTTGCCAGGAGAGCAGCACAGAGTGGGACGCCAGGAGGGTTCATGAACGCCTCGAAACCTTGCTTCATGGCTTTATGGAACGCACTATCGTCGTAGAAACAGTCCGAGAGGAACGTTGCGAATGTCGAACGAAGACCGAGGAGTTTGTCCACAAAGGCAGAGGCACCTAGCGCCACCTCTGGGTCTTTCTGAGCTTCCATCAAGGCATGTCCGGCGTCGACAATGTAGTTGTAGACGCAGTCGCTGATGCTGGGCAACGTCGACGGGACGCGACGGAACAAGGAATACATTTTACGCAACGCGTCGGTCTTTTTCTCTCGGAAAAGTGCGACGCAGCCAGACGATGGCATCGAGACGAGTGCAGATGCTTGGTGCTTGATCAGCTGCGTCTCCACGAGACTCTTTAGCTTTGGTTCTGTGCTCTTGTGAAGGTAGTGCGTCACTCGATTCGCTTCTTCCGATAGGCGCTGCGATGCTCGAGCGAGGTACTCGGGACACGTTGCTTCATCCAACAATGTCTGTGCTTCGTGACGATAGAACTCGAGCGTCTGGTCGAGGAAGTACGTTTCAAAGTCCTGGTCGTACACGGATGTGGAGTGGATGCCCAAGTCGACGAGCATCTGGAGCACACTTTTCATGAGATTCCGGTCGATCACTTCTCCCTGACGTTCTCGAGCGACGTTTTCTAAGAGGAGGGAGCGAAGACGGTCTCGGATTTGAGAATTACGAACGACATGGTCTCGAAAGATGAGCAGCCCAGCGTCGTACACTGGTGTCTTTCGCTTCTGGTTGACGTACGTACGATCCTAGCATTGAGTAAAGTCAGAAACATGCCTAGAAAGAGTTATGTGCGAGTAGATTGGAACTCAAATACGATATCGTTGGGTGATACATGCGAATCTACTATCCAAGTGATGGAAAGAGGCAGACTGATGTGAGGACGTACCATGTACATGAGAATATCTCGGACCATGGTCATGATGAGTTTGTGGTCATGCCATTTCTGGTAGAGGACGACCAGAAGTAGTTCATCCGACGATCCAGCGACCTCGGACGATGTCGCCTGCAGCTGCTCCGTGATTACATCAATCACGCCATTATACAGTAAATCTCCGTGTTTGTGCAACACCAGGTTGTACGAATTCCTACGCAATACAAACCTCACCTATAAATGCAAGTAACTATAGATTCTCTGATAAAGATCGTACCGATAGAGCTCTTCAAAGGATAATTGACTCGCATTATGGGAGAAGATCTCATGAATAGCACTACGCAAAGACGTCCAGATCTCTTGCGCTCGAGTGGCATCCATGCCCATATTCTGTCTATACGGTTTGATCACCAGTTTCTTCATCCTAGATGTCTTCTTGGGTAGCAGCAAGAGGTAGGAGGATGTACTCGCTTTGTATTGTCTTTTGTTCTTGTCTTTTCTTTAAAGAAACCTTCCTACAACTTTCTTTTCAGTGTTGCAGCAGTTGGGATACATTACACGATACACGATGGCGAATACTGGCGAGGAGACTAAGATGGAGTTTGCCTGCCGGGCATGCCGGACAAGGCTCTTTAGTTCCAGTGACCTGATGGAACATACACGCGAGAGACATCAGATTTCAATGAGACGAGTAGCTTCTATCTATGCTTCTTCAGAGGAACAAAAGAGTGTTAACAGGTACGCATGTAGAAACAAAAGGACGTTGGACAAGGTAGTCGCGCCGGGACGGAATGTTCATCGCTGTTTCTTGAAGAAACGTTGCCGTGGATGGATGACACGGATGTTGCAGAAGGCAAAATCAGGTGCCCGACACCCAAATGCCAGTCACGACTCGGCTCCTTCCACTGGGCAGGTTCCCAATGTTCCTGTGGGACGTGGATCACACCAGCTTTGCAAATCACAAAGAGTAGAGTAGACATGATTAATCCGACGGCAGCTCCCATCCCGATCGTCTCAGGGGACTTGATGTCGAGCACGGATGCCACCAGTACATAAGCAAAAGAATCAACGTACATGCAAATGAAAAGTCTTTCGAGTGTTACATGTCATAAATCAGGACTCCGCCATCATCTCCAGACGCGATCAACTGCGTCGGAGTCGTACCGATTGCTCGGACAGCCGCTTGATTCGCGCCCAATCCATACAAAAGCTTTCCTGTCGTCATGTCATGGGCATGCAGCATCCCATCACCTGCACCACTAAAGCACAGATTACCATATAGATGGAGTGAATAGATAAAGTCTTGGTGTTCATGCCAGTCGTGCACTACTTTCATCTCCCTCACATCCACCACCTTGACACTTCCATCCGCCCCACCAGTCACGATCACGTGTTCATCCAGCTCCGAGTGCAGGATGAATCCTACAGCACCTTGCTTGCCGGATGTCGCATCCACATGCAGTGCTTTTGACGACAGACAAGCTTTCTGGCGCGTATCCCACATGCAAACCTTTCCATCCTGCCCTCCAGACGCAATGACATTCTCCTTGCGACTCAGAATACTTGTAGCGTGACCTTTGTGTGCTTGCTTCTGACGCCAAGCTACACGGTCACTTTTTAAGTCGATGGCATGTATACTACCATCTCTGTCTCCTACAGCTACAACCTCCGAGGTGGGTACGATGGATGCAGCGAGCAATGGAGCTGAGCCAGCTTTGACGACAGACTTTTCACGTTGACGCTTCGATGTACGTTTTCCAATGTCCCAAACGCGAATGCACTTGTCGTATCCACCGCTGAGAACCGTGTCGTTACCAAAGTGATGCACAAAGGAGACGGAGCCGCTGTGACCAAGCAGGTCTTCGCAACGGGCACCTGTGGCATCCCATAGACACAACTTGCTATCCATACCACCAGATACAATCCTTCGATCAGGCAAGTACGTTACGCAAGTGACCCATTCTGTGTGGCCAAAAGCTTTCGTGTACAGTGTTCGAGGTCGGGAAGCTCGAATTGATTTTTGACTCGTGAGCGGTATCGCGTACAGTGCATGGTCGCTAGAGCCGACAACAATCTCAGACTTATCCGCACTGATGTCCATGCATAGTAGAGGTTGATTAGAAACGCTATGCAAGCTTCCTTCCGGGTTGGCGGGGCCAGACGTCCATGAGTCGGATGCGGTATCTTGGATCTCGAACGGTCGTTCGGACTCTTTTGGCGGTGTAGCGTGTGGTTCACTTCGTTTTGACTGTGGACGTGATACCTGACGCAATTCCTTCGATGGAGTAGTCTGGTTTGAAGTGGGATTAAGCTCTTCGTGCGCTTTCTCGAATCGATCGAGGTAGGCGTCGTTCTCATGATGGGAAGCACTGGCTACGTGCTTCTTGGCAGAGAGATGCTCATCCGTTCGTCTGGGCCGAATCTTAATGTGCATCGCACCCTGAGATGAGATTGTTTCTTCATACTCTGGTAGAGGACCAGAGACGGCGTACTCCTCATGTCGGATGCGTCGCCTCGATCCGTCCATTTTTGTACACAGCTTGTATTCGCCTCTTTATTAACCAATCCGTAGCTGATACTAGTTCCTATCGCATTTCAGATTGGTGGAAAAACTCGATTACCATCCGCCTAGAGTATCTGGTTTGTGGGTTGACATAAAATGGGTTCAGTGACTACTTCTTGACCGACATGATACGCATGGTGTTCATCGCGCCTCCTATCGCATTCCAGTCATCAACGAGCATGTCAGCACGTGCGCGTAGATAGTGCGGTACGCTTGATACTAAATACACAAATACACGTTTCAATATTAGCTACCAAGCATCTCGTATGCTTGTCGTGCCAGTTGCTGCGCCCATCCCCACCTGAGTTATTCCATACTCAACGTAAGCCAGTCACACAGCGACGACCAGTGCAAGCTTCGACTTTTGTGCTCTCTTCGCTGCGGCTGACCACAATATAAGATGGCCATCCTCCACAACGCCTTGTGCTGGCTGTCGGTATGGAGCTTGGTTTTATCCACGGTCCTTTCGCAAACATGTTCGATCCCGACGAATGTCCTCACATCTGACTGCGATAGCCGGTGTGCTGATTTGGGCGCTTGTGTTGTCTACCAAGTTGATGATGACAAGAATGCTTGTGAACAGAATGCAGCGAAGGAAGGTACCAAGTCAAAAGACATCGACTGCTTACCCGCGGATGAAACCTCCGGATGCCAATACCAATGTCTCAATCCGTACAGTGATGTCCTGCTTCCGGTATTTGGCTACGCGTTCATCGTCACGTTCGACGAGCCCATTCGAACTGTACTCAACGTGAACTCTACTTTAAATGAGAAATACCTGGATGAAATCGACCTTGACATCCCGAAAAACATTGATCGATGGTACGCATACCATGGTAGCATCTTCAAACCAGCTTTTAAATTATTTTAATAGGATACTATGCGGCAATCGATGTGCAGACTATAAGCTTCAAGAAACCGCTGAAGTCAAGATATCAGACGACCTGTTGGCAAATGCAGCCAACCTGGAGGATTTAACGTTCATCAACATTGACTTTTCAGACGAGATGCCATCCTTTGCCACGCTCTCTTCCACAGTCAGTAACCTGAGCTTGTACAATTGCCTTCTCAAGGACATTCCATCAGGCTTGATGAACGCTACACAGCTAAAATACCTGTACGTGTGTGTATCTACTTCTACGATATAACTTATACTAACCCACTTGACTAGGCAATTGGATGGCAACCAGATCACAAAGTTGCCGGAAGAGTTTTCCCTCGAGAACCTCGAGAAACTGTAACCTCGTTTCTGTATCAGTACTTCCATCATCTAACAGTTCTGCCTTAGGTCTCTACCAGAGAACAATATTGAGTCGTTTGAAGCCATCCTTCCCAGCCTCAATACCCTGTAATTTCTACTTGAAACCCACACTATTCATGATCTCACGTCTATTTGCTTAGAAACTTACGCAACAACTCATTGGATTTCGTCCCGATCCAATTAGCAGACTACAAGAGCCTTTCCAAACTGTACACTGTACCTACCTTCCTCTATCTTTTCCTTATCTCATAAATCAGAGTAGATACTTGAATGGAAACCCACTATCGCATCGAACAGTATCACCAGAAGTTATGAAAGTACTCAACAACTCCCTTCAAGACCAGACTCGAGAGTGGCGACACGACGTCCTCTTTTGCTCCGTCGGAAGTGTACAAACAGTTAAATCGACTACGTTGAAACTCTGCGTCGTCGACGGATATAGCGGAGAGGAAGTGGACAACCAGGTCGAGTCTGGTGCAAGTGACAGCCAGGCTTCTTCCACTACGTCATCAGAAGACAGCGGTACGGACATGACGTCAGTGTACATCGCTGTTCCCATCTGCATCTGCTTCCTTCTCGCTTTTATCGCTTTCTTATTGTATCGTAATCGACGTCGTCAGTGGGAAAGCGAAAAAGATAATGGGAACACATATACATCTGGAGGTACGCCGACGAAGAGTAACGACCCTATTGGAAGAAACTCTGCAGCAGAGGAAGGAACCCAGTCGTCTATTTGGTACGACACGCAGCTACGTGACCATCAGTTGGACGTTCATGAAATCCAGGACATTAAACGCCTGGGTGCTGGTGGGTTCGGAGAAGTCTGGATGGTCCAGTACTATAACCGTACCTACGCATCGAAGCGTGTTTTACGTAGCAAAGCAAGTACTGACACGATCCAAAAGTTTATTGAAGAAACAAAGCTAGTGGCCAATCTAGATCACCCAAACGTCGTGACGTTCATCGGCGCCGCGTGGACAAAGCGAGCGGACTTCCAAGCAGTGTTTGAGTTCATGGAAAATGGCGACTTGCGAGGGTACTTGGTCAATCCGAACGTTCCACCGCATTGGACCATGGAGAAACTTCAAATTGCAGCTGACATCGTCGAAGCACTTGTTTATGTCCATTCGTTCAACCCACCGCTAGTCCATCGAGACCTCAAGTCCCGGAATGTGCTCTTGTCCGGAGACATGGAAGCCAAGATCAGTGACTTTGGCACTGCTCGAGTTGTGTCGGAGGATGACACCATGACGGCGGAAGGTGTCGGTACGTCGCGATGGTTAGCACCAGAGATCCTGCGAGGTGATAACGATTACAACGAGGCATCCGATCTATTCTCGTTCGGTGCCATCTTGACAGAACTAGACACACACGAGCTTCCATACGAAGACTCGATTACAAGCAGTGGCAAGTCTCGCAGTATGCTATGGCTTGCGTCCCAAGTATCCGCAGGTTCGCTCCAACCATCTTTCTCCTCCGACTGTCCAAACTCTATTCGTGAGCTCGGTCTCAAGTGCCTATCGTACGATCCAAACGATAGACCGTCTGCCGTCTACCTCCAGTACCACTTAAAGCGTCTAAGTCTGAGCAATTAAGAACTAGACCGTAAATGATCAAGTCTAATTTTGTACTCTTTTGCAGCTCAACGTTTGTTTCTACTTGATATAGCGCACTTGGATATATATTTTTCGACGTCATTTCGCCTTCTATTTACCATGCTACAAGGTTCTAAGCGTTTGATCACCAAGGAAGGTTTCCATGCACCAGAAGAGTTACATACTCTTGAAACGATCGTCGCGAGAGAGCAAGCACTCGATAATCTTCTCGACGCATGCTCTCGATTCCATCTATCTCCACCAGAAAGACATAACGAAGTACTTGAATGTCTTTTACAAGCGAGAGCATGCTCCTTGGATGTGATTACTGCAGTCGCCCATTGGAGAAGACGGATGGTTCGACCACTTCCATTCGAATACAAAGGTGTCAACTACCTCCTGAAGTTGAGTTCCAGTGATCTAGACTTTGTCTCGAAAAGCAAAATTGCCATCGCAGCACTGGATCAAGTGCGGCTACCTCGACGCAATCCATTTTCTACGATCGGTGGACTTGATCAACATCTTGTTCATCTCCTGGACAAGCCACGTGGGATCGATGGCGACTTACAAGATGTCGGTGCACAACTTGTCCAACTGGATATTCAAAGACATCCAAAAGGGAGTGAACAACAGGTCTATACGATGCGACTGGAACTAGCGGAAAAGTATCTACTACTAGAAGAACAAAAGTATGGCAAAGTAACTAGCACTCAAGTTGCTGCAATTGATGACCGTATGAAACAACTAGCGCATCGAGAGGCCGAAGCAGCGTCAAGTAGGAGCGTTCGCATCTGAAAATCTATTGGCCACCTTGATTCCGACGACGGATTTCCTCCCAAGTCGTCGGCTGCTCCGGTTCCCTTTCGACAGGTGCCCCAAAGAAATATTCTTCCTCTCGATCGTGTGCCAGTTTTCTTTTCTTTGGTTGCTCTTCCTCCGACGGACGATTGAAGAAGAACGGATTCGATTGTACAGGTGAAGCACCAGGCTCTGGTTCGCCCAGCGTCGTCTGATTATCAAACGTCGAGATAGGTGCTTTTTCTTGCGGCATAACTGGTGCTGGTTCATAAGCATTCGAATCGACGGAGCCTTCGGCCCATGAATCATACGCCATCAGGCCATCCGATCGCATCTGCTTCTGGAGTTCCACAAAGAACTCATTTGTTGGCACTTTTTCCTTCAACCTACCCTGCCATCAGTATCAGATTGTGGATGGAATTGGAGATGGACTACAGATTGCGACAGCGAGTAGCAAAGGGCGACTTGTCGTCTGGAAGACTGAGCAATTCCGTAAAGAGGCCTTTACGTATACTGGCGGCACCATAGGCCATCCCACTGACGCCACCGACTAGTTGTAGTTAATATCTCATTCTTGAACATTACGGAATGAATCTGTACTTGCGCCACCCAAAACGCCCATGATCGGCTTTTTTCCTCCGGCCAATCTCCAGACTACCATCGCATGAGAGTCAATAGTAGAAAGAAGAGAGTACGATTGCTACCTCCAGTCAATGCAATCGAGCCGGTGAAGAATCCAAGAACAGTCCGTTGCTTGCCGATCGTAGCATACTTTTCCAAGATTTGCTTTTCCTCCGGCGATCTACGGACCGATCAGATGAGAATCGCTGCCAGGGATGCTCATGACTGTTCACGATATAGTCAGAGAATATGTGCATAGACGAA
The DNA here is from genome assembly GCA_023334545.1 of Salisapilia sapeloensis. Taxonomy (NCBI): domain Eukaryota; phylum Oomycota; class Peronosporomycetes; order Peronosporales; family Salisapiliaceae; genus Salisapilia; species Salisapilia sapeloensis. Next base: position 15,497 of record JAADVB010000136.1, on the reverse strand, counting down.
CATACTTCCCGAGCTCAATCTTCTCCTTTTGCTTTGGTAATTCGGACTGAAGTACAGCCAAAGCCTCGTTAATTCCTGCCAGCGGCATCCTCGAATTGCTTTTCGTTCCGAATTTTGTATTCGAAGAACCTGTGATAATGTATACCATCAAGTAATGGAGGTTGATACCATAGAAATGCACCTTGATCACGTCTGCGTGACCCTTCGCAACAGGAAAGGGAAGTAGACCAAAGAAACGCAGGAAGGAAGGATATCCTAACTGTCAAAGTACAGTCTTTGTTTACTTTGATGAAATTACTTGACAAGCACGTTTTCCTCTCGAAGCTTGTCCAGCACTTGTCGTTCAATGTATGACCGGAGTTCAGGTTGCCCGTCGGGTACTTGGCATGAGACGAAGCACTGGCGTTTCGTGCGTTTCGACAGTCGTTGCGCCATTTGAAGTTCTTCCATCTCCGAATTGCCAACGACAGACGATGCCAAGGGCATGGCGTCAAATTTTGTTTCAATCGCAGTGGCCATGGAACTGTACCACTATCGATAAGTGTACTACATTCGTACTGTAAAAGGGAAACGTCGATACCTGAGCTGTGCATTCTGGCTGGAAGTGCCGAGCCAGACGTAAAGAGCGTTGGATAGCAGCCAGATTTGAGCAACAAACTCTTGATCCATCAGTTTCCCGGTCACATCGATGAGCCGAAGTCCTTCTGCAAGCAGCCAATAAATCGTGTTAGTACTGTGTGAGCAGATGAGCAATAAAATTAATTGTTGGGTGCCAAGTACCGTTGGAGACATGTAGCTCTTGCGTTTGCTGTACTAACTCGCTCGTATCTTCCTCCTTTGCCACTGTCGCAAGGCCAATATAACATCAGTCATTCAAAGATGCGTGCGTGCTAGGATAGGACTGCATGTGCATCATTCACAGCAGCCTAGGTGACAGTGTACGATGCAAAAGCTACCTTGAGCCATGACTTGTTCCCACTCGTGTCTTGTGTCCGAAAGTTATACATTGCCACTGCGTTTTGCATTAATACTGGACAGTATACATATTTAAATTAAGGTTCTAGTAAAGATATCTGATACGTTCTCTACGAGACGCAAGAGAACTCAAAGCGAGATGGAGGTCGAGGACGAGTACATTCCGGAGCACATCGACCAGCGGCAGCTAAAGATCGATACAAAGGAAGGAATGCAGCTTGTGAACAGCAAGATGGATGCCAAACGGCTCTACGAGACGTTCGCTATCGTTGTGTTCAACTTGGGCAAATCTAAAAGGCTGATGGGATGTGTAGGCCAGAGGAGCTAAAAGTGGTCAAAGGCAACGGTATCCTGGCAAAGCGTCGAGCTTATATGGGCTTCCTAGCTGGCGCAATCACGTCCGGACTAGGTACAAGTCGTACAAGTATCGCATAGATCCTATTTTCTCATGTTGGACTGTAGCCTGGCAGTCGTATGTAGGCCGACGGAACTCTGTGATCTTAGCGGCTGTTGGTAACCTAGCTACTGCGACAAGAACCTTCTGTATTGCATTCTAACGTCATGCATCCGTTGAAGCTGGCGGATTCGCCGGGACCATCGGAGGTGCATTGACCGTCCGGTCGAAGTTGTTCCTGGATATGATTAGCCTTCCCGAAGACCAGTCCCCTTTTGCCCGGGATGCTTTACAAATGTAATGTGCCATCCACTTGCCGAAAACATTCACAACTACCATGCTGATTGCTATTCGCCAGCCTGCGGGAAGAGATGCCAGGATCGATCCTACATGCGGAAATCCGGCGGCGACGTCGTTATTACGAGCAATTCCGGGCAGACGCGGCTGCATCGTAAGCTGTTTCAACGTTCATCTAAACGTTCACATAAAACCCACTGTCCTTAGGAAGCAACCACGATCCTTGTCAACTCCGAGCACTGAGGTTCGTCGGCCGTCTTCACTTTTGCTACATCGCGACGATCGCGTCGGGTATCAGGACTATTCCGATCCGATTCCGGAACAAGGTACCACTGCTCCGTGGGTGCCAGCGGATGGGGCAGCGCATCCATGGGGCAACCTCCCGACCATGACGTGGGGATCCGACTCAGATGACTTCAAGAAAGGAAAGGAGACGGAGCCGACGCCGACGACGTGGGAGGAAATTCGCCGTCGCGGCGGTCCTCCTACTTCCAATCAATAAAGCAAACATATCATCGTTTTTCATGTCGTCGTCATCTATCTATACGTCACAGTAGGATGCTGCCAGCCGTGTATAGCTTTGCCGGTCAAAAAATCCAGACGTGACTTCTGAAACGCGTGACGATCCCGAGGGTGTGTAATGGCTTCAACGCTGACAGGAGTGGTAGGGGAAGCGTCGGCGTTATAATTCCGAGTTTATTCTGTCCATGCTCGCCCATCACGTGGATCGATAAGTGGTACGAATCACGATTTCCAACGCAGGTCAAGTCGACGTTTCAGTACCTTTGCGTCTTACTACACCTGAGGGAATGTCAGTCGTTCGTACATCGCTCGTGCCAGCGCATCGTCGTGGGCGCACCTGTCGAATGACTGTTCCGTTTGAAGTCAGCAGTGCCACTGGGATCGGGAAAAAAGGATCAAGATACACTCAAACAAAGCCGGAGATCGTGGTCTCGTGGACTTGTACTTGATTGCCGTCAATTATCCTTTCATCGTTCGCAAAGGCTTTGTCATCAACAAGGAGTGTATTCGAAACTAGACGCGGCGTCAGTCTCATCTCCGTCCGATCGCAAGGAAAAGATTCTAATGATCTACTGGTCAACTGGCTGTGTGGAAAGAGATGGGCTGGAAGATCCTATCTTCGAGAATCGACGAGAGCAATAGAAACTTTAGTGTAAATAGTAAACGCAATGTTTATTGTGTGCCTAGTCTGCCTTCCTCGTAGAAAGAAGAAACTAGAAAAAGTAGGAGCACAGGATACTTATTTTCGGCTCTTGTTCGGCCGATGCGTTTCACAGTAGGCTCCTCGTCGAATGATTTCGTCACAATCCCGTGACTGGCACCTCCGTCCGCCGCCATGGTTGTAGCATCGACCGTTGCCTCGATCCTTCTTCGTGCACCCAGTCACGCTGCAAGATCGGACGCCACCATGTAAATAGCAAAATCCGTTTCTTTGCGTTCCTTTCTCACAGCCATCAAATCGGCATCGCTTGCCGCCGCCATGGGCGCGACATAATCCGCCGCCCTGCGAGCTCTTGGTGCACCCGTCCACGCGACACCGGGCGCCACCACCATGTCCCTTGCACAGGCCGTTCGATTGGGCACGTTTATCACAGCTCGGTCGATAGCAAGGCTTTCCTTTAATCCATCGTCCGTCCTTATTTAAAAACGTTCCTGGACGCCGAGGACAGGCTTCAGAGGCTGTTTTAATGTGTGCGGGTGGAGAAAGTTTCGACGGCAAAAGCTTGCCATCGTCGTTGAGACTGCGCATGACAGCGTCTGCGAGGTCGGAATCGCCAAAGACGGAGCATAAGGATGATTCGCTGGACCTGTAGTCCATGTCTGAACTATCGCGCCAGTTGATCGGCTCGAGTGTCTGCCAAGGGATGGTCGACGCATCCAAGGAGAGTACTTCGGACTTGACAGGGTCCATCTTGAAGGTATCGTGCATCGGAAATAGACTAGCGTCTATGGGTGACACGGGATTCACATCGCGTTGATCCATATTAACTTGAGTTGGAAAGGCAAGTGACTTGTTCCGGGGAAATCGAATAATGATTGGGACTCGACGTGTGATCATTTTGTTTTTCGTCAGCTGGATCATCTCCTCCGTTCAAAGCTTCGGCATAACTCACACGCTCGGCCACGAATAGACGAAGGACAAAGATGGGACAGAGGTCCTACTGATCAGCTCGTCACACAAGCTGTCGACCTGGTCGGCAACATCTTCCGGAGCAAGTGTGGGCGGAGAAAATCGCGCGATTATCGAACTTTGGTATGTGAGTTGGATCCGTTCGCAGTTTCAAATTTGGTTGAAGGTCGGACATAAGTACACACGCAAGCCAGGACTTGATTTGCGTCGAAGGGATGATTTCGTGGTATGAATCATGGGGAATCCATAGTACATTAGTTTGTCACGTCTTATAATACAAGGTTGGAAAGGGGTACGATGCGTGATATCTTCTTTCGTTAATACGACGAACCCAGTACTAGATTCCCTCTCCTCGCATGGCAACTCGAGATACTTCTAAAGTATAGTTTCGCGAGCGTTTCAACCAAGTGGCGTCGTGATGGCGGTGCGGCCAGGTTCCGGAAATCCACTCCCCTACTTGTACGCATGCATGACGCATACGTTTCGTATTCATGCCGTGTGCACTCGAATCTAATCTACTGGACTCTCGTCAGTAGCCTTCTAGTCTCGACATAGAAGGTCATGTATCATGAATCAACCCAACTGTGAATCCGAAAATCATAGATAGGCCACACCAGGCGTCAATGAATGAGTGGTGTCGGATGCAAAACAGTTGCGCGCCTGCGACAAAGAGAAACCAGTAATGGCATGTCGGGACTACGTATTTATACTTCATTTCCGTATTGGGTAATGTGGATACATGCCTGCTGCGATGAGCAGTCATCAGGACCATTTTTACTTGTTGCAGAAATGGACGTAGTTTTAGCTGACGCTTAATCTGCGCAGTCATCAGGATCAGGTACACTTCCTAAAACGGTACCTTGATGGTACATCCTCGCAAGTCCATCAGCTCTACTTCTGCAGTCCTTCACATGCACTTGCTATCACGATAGCACTTCTTTGATGCCGTCTGAGAAAAGTGTTCTGTTAGAGGCTGCGTATGAAAATTTAGCTGACCTGGATGCGCCTTTCAAAGCCTTATGGGTACTAGCCACCGTCAGTTTAAGTCAGCCTTTTTTCACTTCGATCCATACGATTTTCTCTACTCCTTTTCGCAATGTCCAATCGGCCTGGAGTCAAACATAGCCTTCGGACGCCTAATAAAAACGCAAGCGGAAATTTGTCGATTAATTCTACCTGTTGTGTTAATTCGTCCCAAAGGCTGTCCACTTTCTTGAAGGATGGGCAGTCTGCGGCATTGCAGCGCCGGGCCAGCTCAAGCAGCTGCCCGTGTGATGGGCTACCGGCAGCTGGTGTGTCCCTTCATGTGCAAAAGCTTCAAAAGCTCGAGAAAAAATTCGATCGGGAAAGGACACCATGCGTGGCCTGTCGAGGGGCGTAGCGGATCTCGACACGCCTTGCATTGCACCCAAGTCATCTCAAGCGGCAGTTCGAACCTTCCGCCATGAAGACCGCACTGTTGATGCTCGAAAAAGGCAAGATAGTCTCTAACCCGCCGTTCAGCAGAAACTGGCAATGGTTTCAGGTGCCTGGCCCATCTGCTTGCTGGGCCAAATGCCTCGTCAAATCATACGTTGTTCAAGTAACTATCCACCACTCGAGGCGTCCACGTTCGCCCATTCTTCGTGGTTCTGCAACCCACCTACCTACACTTGCCACATTCTGAATGCAGCCACCATACCCTTCAAAAGGCATTACAGCGTGCTTTCAGTGCTTGCTAAACGCCCTTGGCCTGGGCTTATTTTTCCTTTCACCGCCTAGTGCTGAAGACGTTCTATCGTGGAAGCATCTTGCCCGCCACCAGACGCGCGATCATCGGAGGTTTTCTTGAGTCCACGCCTCGTCTGATCACCGACCCAGTCTTTGCATTCCAAGAGAAGAGACGAAACGGCGTTCTTCTCAGCTGCGCTTTCAAGTCCCATTAAAGATCTTCCTTCAAGACAATCGATGGAAGGAGCACCATTTGTCGATTCGCTCGCCTCTGCCAACATGGCCTTAAAACACCCTTGTAAACCCGAACCGGAGGCCTTTGCCGACGAGATTTTCTCCTCCCTCATGGCCGGAAACGATCTAGAGGACTCCCTCCAGCACCTCGCCTCTGCTGCCGCAGACGACCTCATCTCCCCGCCGTCCTCCAACAACTCGCTATCGCTCGAACCCTTCGACTTCAAGCCACTGCCGACCATGCACTTCCAGTCGCGCATGCCACACGACTGGCAGGACAACGACACCCCACGCAGTGTCTCACACCTAGACGCCATGCAGCCATACTCGTTCGCCCCGCCCATGTTCTCAGTTGAAGACCAAATGTGGGACACATCCTTCCAGCGCATGATGTCGTCGTCGGTATCGCAAGACAAGCTCCACACGAGCCCCACGACCACGAGCGACCTGAGCGACGCCTCTTTTGCCATGCCCGTCTCCCCGCTCTGGATCTCTTCCTCCTTCTTAGCCCCTGGAGCAGACCCATTGACAGCCGCGCTGCAAGAACAAAAGAAGCCGTCACCCAGGATGGGCCGGCAGCGACGTTCGATTCGAAGCGTGTCTGATAATACGGTGCAAGCCAAGGCGACACGAACGGCCAAAGGAAAGAAGTGTATTGAGCCCAACTGCACGCGTCGTGCGCAGTCCAACAGTCGCTGCAAGGCGCACGGCGGTGGCGCACGCTGCCAGTATGACGGACCCGGTGGATGCACCCGCAGTTCGCAAGGCGGCGGATTCTGCCGAGCCCACGGTGGTGGCAAGCGATGCGAATTCCCTGGATGCACGCGCGGCCAGCAGCGCAAAGGCCGGTGCTACATTCACGGAGGCATTCGCAAGTGCCAAATGGGCGACTGCCAGAAAAAGGACCGTGGCAACGGTTTCTGCATCTCTCACGGCGGCGGTAAGCGGTGCGAACGATCTGGTTGCAGCCGCGCCGTCCGCCGCGGCAGCGTCTGTCAGCTTCACGAGTAAGCCGGACAAGAATAGGTAGCGAAACGGAGACGACTTTTGTATCATTTTTAGGAGTATGATAGTGTAGGAAACAAGAGCTTTTTAGTACGAAGGCATGTAGGAATAAGTTTTTCGCTACGATAATGAACGAGCATTTTGCATTCAATTCCGTGATGGGGAAGAGTTGACGTGAATTTACGCATACCTGATCATGTCTACTAGCTAAAGGATGGGCAAGTACAAAAGTTCTTCATCCATTCTTCTTTCATTCGATTCGTAGGAGAAAGGAGATAGAGTAGACGTTATGGATCCATGCGTTTTCGCCTGGCGAATCGTCGCTGGATACAAGGAAACGTTCACGCCAGCATTTCTTTGAACCTACGACTCGTCTCCCGTCGCGGTTTACCTGATCCGGAAACAGTGGTACGAAAGATTGATGCGGATGATCAGAAAGGCAGAGAACGTAGTATCAAGCGAAATGTAGGCTCTGTAGCCACCAAATTACATTGACTCTTCCAATCTGATGCTACATTGTATCCTTCCGCATGTCTGGGTACTTAGCAGACACCATGTGTTGCCTGGCCCGACTTTTGGTGGCGGATGTTCGCCTGGATGGCATGCACCACGTCTTGGAAACATAACTTCTTCGACCGAGGTGTCAAGTTGCTACTCGCCGCCAACCTGTGGTGCTTTTCGAGTGACCCGATCGCCTTAAGTATGTCGTTCACGAGCATGTTGGCCATGTTGAGCGTAAAGTTCTGCTTCACCACCACACGCATGATGACGAGCGAGTCTGCACCGCAGGAGCAGTTGTAGGCTGGGACGATCCAGCCTCGACTGCGTAGCTTGTCTTGGATGTCAAAGCACGTATAATGACTCGTATCTTTTAATGCAAATGCCACCAGAGGCATCTGCTGCTTGTCTACTATACTAAAGTACCCGGTGTCTTCTAGTGCGTTGCGTAGGTAGGCAGCGTTCGCCATACTCGCTTCCATGATCATCTTGTAGCCGTCCGATCCAAACCGTAGCATGTTGTAATACTGTGCAATGACGTTGCCAGCTCCTTTGCTAAAGTTGAGCGTAAAGCTTGCCTGGTCACCTCCGAGGTAGTTGACGTGGAACACGAGGTCATCTGGCAGGTCTTCAGCTTCTCGCCAGATCGCCCAGCCCATACCTGCATACACGAGGCCAAATTTATGACCGCTGACGTTGATCGACTTGACGTACGGAAGACGAAAATCCCACTCCAGTTCAGGTGTCAAGAAAGGTGCGATGAAACCACCACTTGCAGCATCCACGTGAATTGGAACATTCCATCCATGCTCTTCATTAATCTGCGCGACCATTTCATGAATCTCTTTCACGTCTTCGTACTCGCCATTGAACGTACTGCCCAGGATGGCGCACACTCCGATCGTATTTTCATCAATCAAAGGCTTAGCTCGTTCGGCCGTCAGCACAAGACAATCAGGAGACACATCCGCCTCTCGGCCTTCAATCTCAAAGTATTTGCACATCTTGTGCCAACACACTTGGACATTGGATCCAAAAACAATGTTCGGTTTGTCTGTCGGTAGTCCTTGTTTTTGTTGGCGATCTTTCCATTTGCGCTTCATGGCCAGACCTGCAAGCATGATCGCTTCAGACGAACCGATACAGCCCGTGCCCGTTGCCTTGACTCCTTCGGCAAGTGGTGCATGATACAAGTTCGCCAAGATTTGGACACACCGGTTATGGATATCAGCAGTCTGAGGATACTGGTCTAAGTCGATATAATTCTTTCGCAGCCCTTCAATCATAATGTCGTCCGCCTCTGGCTCCATGTACGTCGACACGAAGGACGCAAGGTTCATCTTGGGGTTTCCATCCAGTTCCAGCTCGTCCTTGATGAGCTGATGGGCCACTCGTGCAGGTACCGAGTTCCTACGTTGTGTTAGATTCGCTAGAGTAAAAGTGGTGGCTACGGAGCTACAGATCCTACTTTGGAAAGTGACTCGTGGGCACTTGGGCACACATGAGCGGGTGGCCATATAGCGGACGATTATCACCGGAAGACATTGCTTGAGTTCTTTGGATGAAAAGGGAGGATGGGTCGAAGCAAGTGCTCGTCAATCTGGTCGTTTCAAGACGTGATTGAAACGGATTGAAGGATGGAACGACCGAAGATCTCAATAGCAACGCAAACAAGATCTGATTTATATCCTACGTCTCTTCTTGGAATAAAGAATCTGGAGGAGCTTTTGAGCTCTTCCTTGCTTCCACATACGATTTGGATGAAAATGAATTCCTGACGACCGCAAGTTCCTCAGTTAATGCTGACTTCATGGCTACTTCCATCTCTTTCTTCAACGGATTGAGAACTAGTTTCTATTTACAGCGTTAAGGATGCTTTGTATCGTATCATCAAATGACAGCACATACTTGGACACGGTCATTGAAGCGAGCGATCGTTTCGAACAGCACTTGGCTCTTCCAACTGGTCTCTTCCTCCAGAAACTTACTGTACAGGAGGATCAAAAGGTCGAATAGAGACAGTCGTATTTCTCGAGCGTCCAATGCAATAGGCTATTGATATACGATTAGTACGTTTCGATAAGGGTGTGGCAAGCAAGAGCATACGACGGATGGAGTGAGGAGTTTGCGGTATACAGGGCGTTGATTCCATTTGTATAGAGAGGGCCGGAAGGAGCTCTGCAGCGAGTACTGAGCTTCGTCGACGGACGAGAGTGCTGGTTCATACAGTGTTGTGTTCGTCGCCACCATCATTTTCTATAGTCATAGCGATGTCAGGAATGGAAAAGAGGAAAGATCGACGAAGGTACCATGCTTTGGACGGTTGAAGAGGCAAAGTGGAATTCCAGCTCTTCCATCAATTGACATGCGTCCATTGCTAGTTTCTGTGGTATCTCTGTAACAAGAGGAGAAGTGCATGCGTCTAGGATTTTCCCGAGGCTGAGACCTAGGTAGTAATGCTGCATAGACAGTCGGACGGATGATGCAGTCTCCTGTGATTGCTTCACGTGAGACTCTTGGACCTGAATGACAGCCATACAGTAGCTACGACGGTCTTCAATAACGCGTTTCATATACAAAAAGTCTTGCTTTCGAGACTGCACAAGGCGCTCAAGCTCTTCTGCTCGATTCATTTCTAGCTGTTGGTATTTACTCTCCGTTTCTGTGGGAGTTTGGGACACACGGTCTGAGTTTTCGTTTATACCATTAGCACTGGCTGGGTGCTCATCTTCGCCGTCATTTCCACCGAAGCCTTCTGGAGGAGTGAAAGCATCGAGTACTTGTTGAGACGATGATGCAAGTTTAGTACCAAAGGAAGAACCAACGGACGTAATGGAGGAGAAACCAACTGATGCTATACTTGCAGCACTAGTAAATGCACCCGTCGCTATTCCTTTCATTCGGGAAGAACGAGGTGGAGAGCGACTTGGGATTGAGTCGTCCTGTTTGCGCTGCGTTGGTGATCGACGAAAGCTACCAGAAGCAATTTTACTTGCGTACGACAACGCGTTTGAAGGTTTAGATTTTGTAGATGACTTTCCGCGATCGTTCGACGTATCAACTGGCGCTGGAGCGTACTCTTCACCAGTCTCTTGATCCATTTTCGAGCTTGCACGTTTTGTTGTTTATAAATGGTACTTTAGGGGTACCGTGACACGCTTGCATTGCTTACGCAGAAATGGGTTCAGAACGTGGTAACCTAGGATACGGACGTGGAAATGGCTCTTAGCGTATGATGCAAGTGCCTGCTTTTTTACTATTTATCCTGATGGACTTTATGACTAGTATATGCTAATATAATATTCCTATGGCTCCATTTTAAAACATTACATGCTTCGTTGAAATGAGCTACCAGTTCCACTTGAAGCATTCTGGAAGTGTAGTGAAATGAACGCTGGTAAAGAAGATGCGAGCTTCAAATGAATGCCAGATGACAGTAATTATTTGATGCCTTACACATTAAAAGCCAGATATGTGGTCTAGAGCAACCCGACTCACCTACCTATTTAAATGGCCTTTAGCAAAGGTAGGGTGATACTGAAGACGCTCGCACACCGATAAAGACAATAATCATCTTATTTATCCCTATGTCGCATTAACCATCAAAGGAAAGGGAATTTTTATTATGCTATGTGTGGTTAATTATTTTGCTTTGGTTCCATTGGACTACTTCGAAGTTATTTGGAAGCTTTTCGCCTGGTGCAGTCTCGCTAGAACTGGATTAATGCGCACTTCGTCTGGATCAGACCCTTCAAGTTCCAATTGATATTGAGCCTGAGGCTTCGTTACCTTGACTCAAGCATGCTCGAAGTTATGGCGATAGTGTAGAGACTTAATTGAAAGCTGGTCGGACAAGATGTCGATGGTTTGCAAGGGACAAGAAGCTGATCCAAAGTGACGAAACGCGTTTAAGTCTTTACTGTATCAAAACCCGATCTCACTATCATTTCACAACTTTCGTCTGACCAAAGAGGCTCCGCTGTATAACGCAACACGCATCCCATGGAAAAGTATTTAGCTGATGTTCCGTCAAGCATTGCGCTACGACCAGAGTCTGAAACCCAGTTAAAGCAAATGACTGACGAGATTCTGCAGAAAACAATTTCAGAATTTGAAGAGCATCGAATCAAATACAAGAGACAAGTGGATACTGCTTACTGGAAACCAGTCCAAAGAGTTGACCACTGGCACATGTACCGAGACCGAAGAAACGTTCGTGAGTCTCCTCGCATGCTCAAGACTCCAGGGGGCGGCTATACGGTCACGGATCCCAATCAATCGGTTCCTAAATTTCTCATCGTTGGCAAAGTTCCAGGGACAGTCAGCGACTTTCAATACGGAGATCTTTCGTGCAAAGCAGCGGACTGGCATGCGCGATCTACGTACGTTGGTGACAACTTATTGTACACTCAATTTTTGTGTACAATCGAGGAGCCAACCGCTGAGCAACCGTACCAGAGCTGTGCAATCGTACGCTTGATCATGGGCAAATCGATTATTCCATTCGTTGATGTAAGGGACATCGTGATGGTCTTTAGAATGGGCATGACAGTTGGAAAAGATGGCCAACAAATTGGCTACTTTATCGCTCACTCAGTTGATATTCGTGAGACGCATACAAACAATGGAGTTGTGCGAGCAAAGGGCTCGTTCTGCTATCTCCGACGCCAGTTGGATGCCAACTTTGTCGAGCTATACCATACTGGATATATGGCTACAATGGGTTCGCTTCCAGAAATAGCTTCGACTAAGTCTGTGAGCATGTTTCTCGCTACATCAGCTCTAGTCGGCGAGGCTGGTAGATCCAGAAAGCTACACTGGATGATGCAACGGTCTTTCAAGAACAAGTCTTCACGAAACGAAACGTCGAAGATGAGCTGTGCTGGTGGCTGTGGATCCGGAAAGTCTTGGATCAGTCATGGCATTTGCATTCTATGTCGCCAGCAGCTTTGTGGTCGATGTAAAACGCGTCGCCGTATCGTTATGAATGTCGATCGGAACGTGCTGAAGCTGAAGACATTCTTGTTTTGTAAAGGATGCGTTCTTAGTACAAGTCGCATTAGCGCGGAAGTGTGCATCCGGAAAGACTTGGAAGCGTCCATGGATAATTCAGTAGAGTTGACTCTGGAAAGTCTTGCTATAGCGTCTAACTCGCTGTCGGACGTCACGCCGAGAAGCGGTGACATCGACCTAACTGCTTCGTACGACGATGCTATCAATCCCGCTGACCAAAAGCCATCGGACGAGGATTTCCGAGATCGTAATTCAAGTGGTGCAATCATTGTTACAATCTAAGAGGAGTCTGTCTAGGTAAATACACATGCGTTTTTGCTGCCGTAAGGTGAATTGTTCATGTTGATACTTGCGAATGTGAAGTGATTTTTGTAGAGTTCGTATTGCGAGTAGTTTTTAATGAGATCCTTTTTATAGATACAATTGGAAGACAGCTCGGCTAAGGCGGTGTCGGTGCTGTGTCTGATAAAGCTCATAAATCTAGACAAATTTTCTCTCGTATGATTCAGGAATATAGGAGCAATATATTCCACAAGTATATTATCGTTGCAGCTATCTACGACTTCTTTCCGCTTGGACCTGCAGCATGGAAAAGTGAAGATTGGACAATCATGACAACTCAAGTGAGTGCTCGATGGAGTCATAGCGTCTCGCAGTTAGGATTCACTGGCTCAAGGTTACCTTTACCAGTGAAGGTTTCAAGAATGTCTGCCTGCTCACTCAGGATGAGACGGTCGCGGTTGTTACCGTACTCCGCAAGCTTTCTCCAGCGTGCATAATCCTCTGGGTTACGCTTATCGCCGAGTGCTTCCTTGTTGTGCTCCCAATGACCTTTCGAAAAACCACCCATGGTCGTAATTTTCTTGTTCTTAATATCGTATACGAGGCTTACAATGGTACCGGTCTCTTCGAGCCAGTTGCATTGCCACAGTTCGCCTGGGCGAATGCACTGGAAAGCAACTGTCTGGTAGTTGAGGCGACCAGCCATAGGACCCCCGTGGATGGAGTATACAATCCGAGACTCGGTCTGGAAGTACATCTCATAGCGCCACTTTTGCGGTCTTCCATCCTCGTCTTCCGCATTGTAATCATAGATCAAGTGCTTGTCACGAATGTCTTCGTCAAAGGACGGATGAAGTGGAGTGTTGGTGTGGTAGCCTGGGATCGTCAAGACCATTTTGGTTTATAGTCGAGTTGCGAGCGCTTGCTGGATGGAGAGCCAAAGTGGGAATGAGCACTCTAAACAATTTCGAAGCGATCAGACACATCGATACCGACCATAAGACGAGTCTGTGTGTACAATAGATCTTATATCTTCACTTTCGTTGTGAATCACGCATAAAAGCGACGAACATCGAGTCATGCCCACCTGCGTTTACACCCGATTCTTCGTAATTTGCCTAGACGATGGGAAGTGTTGTCTGCCTAGCCCTCTTTGGCGCCTGAGGAGCAAGGGAAAAAGCCATCAAACGCTTAATTCGGCTAACATACGAACTTGAAGATACCACTGCGCATGATCTGGTGAGGTCGGACGCTTCGATAAAATCGTTGAAGCGATGTTCGCGGTTGGATTCAGCCTGTGCTGATCGTCACTTTACAAGCGACATGCACTTATCTACACCGGGTGTTCAACGACGTGCGCACGAACTTTTGCTGCGGACTACCATGTCTTTCCGGTCGGCACTTCAATGCCGCTTCTACGCAAAACGAGATTTATCCGTCGGAAGAAAGCTCTATGCTGTCGTGGAAATATGAAAAGTTGCGTATCGAATGGCATTTCGTTAGCATGGCTCAGCTATACATCCGCAAGACGTTATGTAGTTCTAGCTATCAGCACAGAAGTACCATTTTCATTGACAACGGTCCTGATCAGAAGTCCAGTTTATTCGAGCAAGTACAGGATCCCGTTGCCATCATGCTTATCATGTCTTATGTTGTTGCTCAGGTCTAAATGGCAACGCGAGTGCACAAGCAACAGTACGGCGCTGCAATTCCTTGTTCCACCAGGTTACCGGTAATTCAGACCTTATCAGATTTGCTGGGAGTCAGGAATCCGCGCATGCAAAGTGCTTAAAGTAATTTAAAGCAAATCAAGGTTATAATAGGTGCATCAGAAACTAGTGGGAGGTCTGGAACGAGGATGAAATGTCGTGGAAAGGATCCCACGTGCCGATGAGGTCGAAGCGATAGCAACCTGTACTATATGCTTCTCTATACATTCTCAGCATGAACACAATTAGGGAACTTATATGCTCCAATTGAAAGCAATACCTGCCTATCGGTGGAAAACTGATTCTTTCTAGCACAAAATACTTGCTTGATCCCGTTTATTTAAATCTACATATAAATAGGATGGACATGAGCACGCCAAATTCCTTCGAGCCCGGAGCTATTTTCACAGCCTAGCTCTCATTGTTATCATAGGATTGCTTAGGTGTATTGAGTTGCTGGGAGAAACAGCCCGCCCACCTGAAAAACACACATTATCTCTGGTTATGAATACAGCTTAAAATCCTGGTATTGTCATTTCCCACCATCTTGGTAATTGCCGTATACAAAAAACAAATTATTTGCTTGAAGCAGACACTTCAAGCAGTCTGATAATTCCGCGAGTTACGATATCAGTACTTCACGGAGGGTGGGACTGGGATCTGTTCCCTCAGGGGGTACAAAGGCTATGCAATTGAAGGGTTCGAGGGCATAAAATGCCTAGCGCAGAGTGAATTCTCTTCATTTTTTAATCAGCACACTGACAATATAGTTAAAGCCATGGCAGCACAATGGACAGCAGACGCATATGAAGACTTCTCTATCGGATGAAAAGAAGGCTGACTGTAAGCGAATTGAGATGATACATGTCCACGAAATGCTCAGGCATTATCCGAAGTTTGATCGTTCAGTACCTCGGAAGGTGGATGAGAAACGCTGGAAAGCGATCAAGTCGTTCAACAATGTAACCATGTACCGTGAGCGGCTCCCATCTCGACGCGTGGTGAAAAATTCTTACACCGATAGTGCTGGATGGCAAATGCCTCGAGTCATCGTCGGTAATGGGACGATCTCGAGCAATATGGATGACCTTTTATTCAGTCTCGAATACGGCGACGAGGCAGCAGGTTTACAAAGTGCGAGTTATGCCGGACAACCGGTGACAGATGCCCAGGTCTTAGCGGCAATCGAACAGCCAACTTTGGAACATCCGTATCGTTGCACATTTCT
>JAADVB010000135.1:0-50492 GCA_023334545.1 Salisapilia sapeloensis | reverse complement strand
AGCTCAGGTGGTAGAACGGGTGGAAGAGTCCGAAGAGCGCGACGACTTGTGTGAGAGCGTACTTGATGGCATTGGCAAGATGAGGCCACCACCTTCCAGTATCGTAGACTCTTCGTATGTTTTGTAGGAACCGCCACCATAACGGCAATGCACTTATCAGTGGTAGCACAACATTAATATAGTATTTGTTGGAGTTGCAATTGCTTGCAGGAATAATGGAGGAGTTTGTAGAATTGCCCTCTTCGTCAAAGTAGCTATCCGATTTATCCTTCTCAAGGAACTCGCTACTGGCGAAGAAACAAATTGACCAAGATAAATCTTGTGTCAATTTCACGGTACTCGTAAGGTAATCTCCGACAAAGGTATGTAAGAAAGTCACCATAACGAATGGAGAACATACGACTTGCAGGATTGTTTTGTAAAATCCTACTTGTTGGCGCAGTCGTCTGAAGAGATAAAAATATATCGCATAAATATATAGGATTAGAGGATAGTATCCTCGGGGCAATAGTTCTTCTGGGAAGTGACCATTCACCACCTTATAATACATCAGGACATTGATAAGATACGCAATGGTCATGTTTGTGGCGTCATTAAACACTTGTGCGTAATTGACGGAGCGACCAGGATGCAGTTCGAAAATGTAGTTGTAGTTAATACGAGCGCTCCTCCAAACATACAAGGAAAGCCCTAGCATCCATTGCAGCAGTAATACACCTCCAAGACCACGATACACAGGATAAGCTCTCGTTAATGATAAATCAATCGGGTTTTTATCCTTCTCTGTGTTCAGAAATGGAACTATTAACGAGTCCCATACGACGGTAATGAGCAAGACAAAGCAAGCACCGAGTTTACAGCCGATGTAAATCTGACTCCAATCTGTGAAATCTTCCCTTTTGGCCGTTAATAATGCTGATGCAACGCCTAGGTTTCCATCACAAAATGCATTCGCGTAGGTTTCTTCAATTTCTCTCACCAATTCACGTCCTTTTGTGGCAGCTGCAAATTGATATTCGCTCTGGAGCCGTTGAATGTGTAAAGCTCGAAGTGGCGGCCGTAATTGTGCTAATCTCTTGTCATGCTTCTTCAAAATTTTTACGCATGCCGTGTAATTCATCAATGCGAAGTTTAGCAAGTGGTTCGACAGTCGATGTAGGTCCGTTAAAGCATTTTTAAGCGAAAATTGGGTCACACCTGAAGCATCCACACGAAACTGGTGCTGTAGCAAGTGTAATTGGTCAGCGATCTCGTCCGTGTGACTCAGATATGCGCGTTCCACTCGCTGATACTCTTGCTCCAATAGCCCTTCAAACTCTGATGGTTGAACAGGTAGTGAATCTTTACTTGACTGAAGGCATTCTGAAACGGGTACGACTTCATCAGTTTCTACTGCATCTCTTAATTCACTACAAGGCACAACGCCTACATCTTGACCTGCATGCTGTAGCTTGCGTAGAGCCCTCTTTAATTTCTTATATTTAATGTACTCGTGTTTCCACTGCGCATAAGCATTTTCACGTAAACGCAGCCCGAAATGAACCATCGTTGGTGCGAATGTGTAGAGTTTGAGAATGCGTTCTACGCGCTCATTCAAGCTATTAACTATAAATAGGTCGTGTGGAACATTATGAGAATGGAGTTCTTTGCGATAGTGATCGGAAGCCGAAATGGCGAAAAAAACAAAGCCGTTTATGAATCAAAGTTATGGCTGCTTGCATGTTCATTCGCTGGATGAGCCTAAGTAGATGTTAAAACACACGTCCAGATGGCACCATGAGTTTGAGCTCGCAGCGAAGCGAGGAGATATCGTGTACCGACATTCACTTTTGAGCCGGCAGAGTTGTTCTAAACATTATATAGAACGTAATCACACCATGAAAGAGCTATCCGTCACGAGACTACTAAAAGCTATCCTGCATTTTGGGATACTTCATCCTTCATGAATTTTTCCTAGTTGTATAAAGATAGCTCATGGATTGTGCACATGGAAGAGAAACGGCTCGTAAAAGTGAAATAGACACAAAACTGTTTTTCTGTTAAGAACATACAAGAAAAGATGAGAACGAAAAACATACGATCGTCCGATATAATTCGATATTCACGAGAGGATACAAGGCTTCTTGAGAGATGGCACGAGCGATCATCTCTTCGGTGCGTCTTCAACGCATATATACTGTCCAATCATTATATTCACTTGTGCGGATCTACTTGTAGATCCTTGAGTCCCAACTCGGTAAATACGTCGATGGACTCAGTGGCGACTCTTTACAGGTGGGGATCTGGAGTGGCGAATTATCTCTCCAGGATCTAGCTTTAAAGACCGATGCTTTGGAAGAGCTGGAACTACCAGTGTCCGTGATTCGAGGAAGTGTAAAGAAGCTTCATGTACAAGTACCTTGGAACCACCTTGGAAGTTCCAGTGTGCAAGTGACGTTGGAAGGTGTCACGGCTCTAGTAGCTCCCAAGACAGAACTTCCGACGGACGAACAACGTCGTCGAGCACATCGGAGCAGTGTGGAGAGACAGGAGCTGCTTCGACAGCATCAACGGATGGCAGCGCAGTATGATAGCCACGGAGATGACGAATCCACCTTTTTCACTCGTCTTTCGGCTCGAATCATAGACAATCTTCAGATCACAGTCAAGGACATCCACATTCGTTATGAAGACCGGATTTCGAATCCATCGATCCCATTTGCTTGTGGTATGATGCTCGAAACGGTGAGCTTCCACACGACAGATGCAGATGGAAAGGAGACGTTCATCGATCGTAGTACCATCCTGACAAAATTCATGCACAAGATCCTTCGATTTAGTCACTTTAGTATCTACTGGGACCGTGTGATGTCCGACACGGATGCAGAATTGATCCAGACGCTGCCAGCAAAACAGATCGAAGCGACTTTAATCGACATGCTATCGAATATGACGGAAGCTTCCTCCCCAGGCGATACTCGGAATTGGATGATCCATCCCATGTCCTTGGCCGTGCAATTCACAAAGAATGAAAGTAGAGACTATAGCGCAGCGGCCAAGTACGCTGTCACGTCCAAGGTCGAACAGATTCGCTGCAAACTGTCGAGAGAACAGTACGAGGACATGGTGTTCCTTCAAAAGGCTTTTGCGGGTCGACAGGCGATTGAGAGCCACTTTTTCCATGCGCACCACAGGCCTCTACATCCCCCTAAGCGAGATCCGAAAGCCTGGTGGGACTATGCTGTGCTTCTTGCTCACTCTCGCTCCACCTCTCAAAACCTCTCGTTGAATCATCAAGTGCAGGCGCCGTTAAAGCGTGGACTACGTGTTCGTTGGACAAGTGTCAAGCTATCTGGTGAAGAGAGAAGGAAGTACATCGCTGCTTTTAAAGAAAAGATTCGCCACCAAGGTGTTTTAGACGTCCATTCGGATGCAAATAAGCAGCTGCAAGCTTATGAAGACCAGTATCCGATCGATGTGATCATGGCTGTGCGAGACGTCGCGGAGGATGAAGAGCAACGAGAGGCTGCAAAGCGTAAGGAGGAAGAGACAGCACACAGTGGTGGTCAAGGCAAGTCCTGGTACGACTACTTCTTCGGATCGACGGAGCAGGCAGCTAGTCAAAATCCAGAAGAGACGTTATTAACAGCGGAAGGAAAGAAAGATTTACAGGAGGCATACGATGAAGTCGTGAGTCGAGAGGAGGCGGAAGCAGTACCAAGTGACTGTAACTTGCTGTCTGTAAAGCTCCAGTTGCTTGAAGGGTCGGTGGAGCTGGTTCAGAAAAGCTCTCAAACAGATGCTTATATGCTAAAGATGACGCTAGATGGGTCGTTAGAAGGCAGCGTCCGTCCGTCGTATGACTGGGACACACAGCTTCGTGTCCAAAGGTTCCAGGTCCTCAACGGATGCGCCAAGGACACTGCGTTTCATTCTTTCTGTCACCTCACGCCACAAGCCGAACAGTCGACGCCATCTGCACCATGCGTGGATCTGTCCGTTCGATTGAATCGATCGGAAGACAAGGACGACTTGTCGACGTTACGACTACGTCTGACTTGCATGCCACTGCAAGTGATGATAGATCCAGCGTTCGTGATGCAGGTAGGAGATTTCTTCATGAGTGTGATGCAAGAGGAAGAGATTGATCGCATGTGGACGTTTGCGACGTCCTCTGTCTCCGACTGGATCTTTTCGCAAGAAGCAGAAGAAGAGCTGTTTCTATCGACTATGCTTACTGGTCAACAAAAGCTGCAGTATGATGTTCTAGTAGATTTACAAGCACCGGTGCTTGTGGTTCCAGAGATGGTACAAAATCCAAAGACAAGTGTCGTCTTATTGGATTTGGGTAAATTTACTTTCCAGAATGAAGAAGCTCCGGTGTTGCATGACAAAGTAGAAACACTGGAGCAAGTGCCACACTACCATTGGCGTATGGAAGTTAATAACATTCGTGTGTTATTGGGTACTCTTAATCAATTTGATGGCGCAAGTGCTGATGCGTCCTACGGTGGTTGCGATCGAGTGTTGGAAGAGTTGAGTGTGTCGTTTGGCGTCCGCACGCTTGGGCTGACACCGACGGAACGTCGTGTCTTGTCTCGAACGAAGAATTTGCCGTTGGACAAGACACCGAATGTCACGTTGCAAGCGACGATTCCACAGATCTCGGTCGTTGTGAACGAGCAGCAACTAACTGCTTTAGCTCGCATCCATTCGTCCATCATGGCTGCATCTGCAAAGCAGAACCAAAACAAATCTCCTCCACGAGACGTGGAGACGAACGTAGAATCCACGGAGCTGTCTATTGGCGTATCTGAACATGTTGCTACGTCCCGAGACGTATCGCATGAAGCGTACCTCTGGTCTCTTGAACTATCGATTAAAGAGGTGCAACTACGACTGAGGGAATCGGCAGAGCAAGACGCATTTGTCGTTAAAGTCGTCGGCACTGCTTTTGCTGCATCCATCTTTTCGAATTATTACACGTTTGGTGCTAAGCTTCAGTCACTCCACATGCAAGACAAATTGTACGATGCTTCGTCGAAATACCATGAACTCATCTCGACAGGAGATGCAGAAGACACGCACTTGGTGTCCGTGGATGTCGTTGCGTATCCACAGCATCAAGCCTTGCCGAAGAAGACGGACGTAAACAAAAGTGCGAGTCAGATGGAAGTGGACGTCAAGTTCAATGTGCTAAATGTGCAGTGGAATCCATCGTCCATGGCACTCTTGTACCGCATCCTCATGTCGTACACGCAAGCATTGCAGCACCATATGAATGGAGTCGACACGCGAGACTTTGAACACTTGTTTGGTGATCATGACGCGAAAGAAAATGATGGAAGTGGACGAAAGGACGTTGATACTACTGCGTCGGAGGCACAACAGTCTCTTCCGCTCATCTACGTTCGAGCATCGTTAGTGCAGTTTAGCGTCACGTTTAACAAGGATGATCAGGACCGACAACTATTGAGTGTGTCACTTAACGACACGAATGCGACAGTGTATATGCACGAGTGCAAGGACTCGGACGAGATGGTGTTTAAAGTCGATGGATCGCTGGGAAACATCGTTGCAACGGACTTGAGTATGGCAAAGGACTCCTTCTATTCGCCTCTGCTCGGCTTAACCGAGTCCGCTTCTGACGAAGGATCGTCTAAAGCACTTATTTCGTTCACCTATACGCATCATCCATCTAACTCGATCCCATCGTTCGTGTGTCTTGACGTACAACCCGTACGCGTAGTGTACTTCCATCAGCAGATACTAGAACTAGTCGACTACCTCTTTGAAGGCATCCTTGGTGCTATGCTTAGTCAGACACTCATGAATGCTACACAGCTACTGCTAAGCGAGCAACAGGGCAGTGTGACCTTCCAAGTATCTGCGGTTAATTCGACGGTGATCCTACCTCTTCAGATGGAAGAACGGAGTCATATCAAACTAACGACCGAGACGTTCGAGTTAGAGCACTATCCTCTCAGCGCCATTCATTACTATGGCGAGAAAGGAGGAGAAGTCGAGCGTGTGAAGGAAGTCGTCTTTGATCAGGCGTTGGATAGTGCCATCCAACGGTCTGACACATGCATCTCAGTTCGTGCAGACTGTAAAAAACTACGCGCCACGGGTGTAAATGTCTACTGCACGACCTTGTCGTCTGATGCCATGGGCAAAGTGCAGTATAAAAGTGTGCTTGCGAATCCACTGGAGGTTGGCGTGCATTTGGAAGACCTGTTTACGAACCACGTGACGCTGGATGATCCGAGTCCTCTACCTCGGTTTAACATTGCCTGCTCCATGTCAGATGTAGCACTCGAGATCATGCGTGATCACTATTTGATGTTCGTAGCTCTGATACAGCAAAACTTTGGAGCAGATGATCTTCCGAATGAGAAAAGTGAAGACGAGGCGACAGATAGATCGTTGTCACCTACTCGACCGAACATTAACTACATGTATTCTCGTACTGACATGGAGGATGTGACGTTGCATGTCGCTTTTACCACACAGCACGTTCGATGCAAACTGTTGGAAGAAGTGATTACGAGCTCTAGGACAGATGATGCATTTCAGCAAAGAGCGCTTGTGGAGCTAACAGCGACGAACTTGGACGTTGCTTTATCTCAGCGAAATGACGCAGACCCGACTGTCTGCGTCTGTCTTGGTGCCTTTGTCGTCCAGGATGCGCAAGTGAATACTGCTAGACAGTCGCATGAAAACGACGCTGTTGCGTCTCTGTTGCAATCTGAAAGCAAGGAGCAATCGGACACTTCAGATGAATTTTTACCTGTAGGAACGCTGGCAGCATGTACCGAAGAGGCAAAGGTGGTGTACACTTGGAACGAAGACGAGCTGCACTGCCATGTCGACATTCAGTTAAATGGCATGCGTGGCGTTGCTGTGCCTAAGCCTCTTCTTGGCATCGTCGATTTTTTCATGCTTCCTCATAAGTCCTCTGATAAGGACGATGCAAAGCAGATGGAGACGGACGATCCGGAAGACTTGTTTGGTGTTGCCGACAGTTCCAATCCGAAAAGCGTCACGAAGATGCTGACGGAAGCAGATGGACCAGAGTTTGTCATCGCCATCTCTCTTGCCGCGAAACGCATGTCTGTTGCATTGCCGCAAGAAGCGTACTCTCGTACGAGTCCTCAGATCATGCTCGGTGCTGACTGTACTCTTCGAGGAACGATCAATCCAGAGTCCAAGCGTGGGCGATCAAAAGCTAACACGACTGACTTGGACGTTCAAAGCAGTCTCGTAGCAGACGCAAAAGGTATTCAAGTCTACTTACAAAACGTTCAGCGTTTAGTCGGTCCGAATGGTACCTCGGAAGCAAAGATCCAGATCCTCGAACCTTGTGACTTGCATGTCGACGTAAATGACTTGTTCCCGAATGCAGGTCAACGACAACAGATTGTCGCGCTTAAATTCAGTCCGATCGAAGTTTACTTGTCGTATCAAGATGTGTGCACCATGACAGACACGTTGCAGGATTTAACGAGTAGTATAAACGAGTATGAAAGCATAAAGCAGCAGGCAAGTGTGCTTAAACGTCAGCGTCGACATCATACACTGTCTAGTCCATCGAGTCGCAGTAAATTGATCAAGCATAGATCGTCCCAGCCAGAGGAGATGGAAACTCCGCTGGAGCTACATCGCTACTTTACGTGCGAAGTCGAGTCTATGACGTTGACTCTCATCAACGACTGCGGCGGATGTGATATGGGACTAGCTCAGCTCGAAATGCAGCGTGGAAATTTCTTTTTAAACGTCAATGACGCATCTACAGAAGGACTTGCATCCGTCTCTGGTGGTGGAGCGTTAACGACGATCATCTCGTACTATAGTCCGGACACGCGCAAATGGCATCCGATGTGCTCCGAATGGACACTTGAAGTCTCTGTACAAGGGACAATGAAGAACGATTCACAGCAGCACGACCTGTTTGGTAGCTCTGATAGTGAACTCCATATCATCCTGACTGCGAATCAGCCGTTGGATATGATCGTCACACATCAACTGCTAGAAGTCGTGGCATCTGCAGGTGGCGCATGGAAGCGGCGACATGATACGTCCCACGCAGCTCTTCGCGAGTCACTTTTGTCACCTGCGAACGATGAAAAGAAAATGGCGCCATGTGTGCTGCAAAATGACACTGGACTAGAGATTCGGTATTGGCTCATGGGTGACAAAATGTCGACAGAGCCACAAGTACTGCCGAACAAAGGCATTGGAGATGTGCACTACATCCATCGTGTTGGTCGTGGTAGTGGTGTCGTGCGAAAGTATTCTCTACAGGAACGGACGGAAAATCTAAGTCTGTGCCTCGAGTTGCTCGGATCTGACTTCCAGCCACTGTTCAACATTACTTTTGAAGAGCTTGGCTCTCGTCCGTTCCAGTTGGTACACAACACGCGAGGACAGTCGCAGTATGTGCTGAATGGATACTCGAAGCTAGTGGATGGACGTATCGTTCTGTCGTTGTCATCTCCAGTGAAATTAGTGAGCAAATTGTCCATTAGTGTCGACATGCTTGTGAATGACCCATCGTGGCATGCACCCGTGGAGGTTGGTACGTTGGTACCATTGCAGGAGACTGCTATTCCACTTAAGCTGTCGCTCGGCTCGGAGCTACGGGTGCGTCCGTCTGGATCGGATTATGCCTGGAGTGCTCCGATTCCAACGCAAACGCACTCGGTCTCTGATCTACAAGTGGAGGCGACGGCTAAGAACCAGCCAAAGGCTGTCTTCTGTGTCTCGACTACGATAGAGCAGTCCCTTCGAGTCATTAGTATCTCAGAACCAATTGTACTTTTGAATAAGCTTCCAGTTCCCTTCCAGTTCCGGCTTAAGAGCGCCGTCCGGCAGACGCAGAACATTGTCGAGTCTCCGAAGCAGTCGGTTGAAGTTGGTGACCAGAGTGGCGTGTGGTGGAGTGACGCGACACAACGACCACAGTTCGCGCTGCACGTGCAAGGCTGTCGGGAAAGTCGATGGTTACAACTTACGCATGCTGCGACTAAGACTGGCCAGCTCCTGTCTGAGATGCTAAAGCGGGACGACGGACGATCGTTCAAACTCTTCATCCAAGTGCTATCTCGACCTGGAAAAGCAGTGCATATTGTGTTGTACGCACCTATCTGGTTTGTCAATCGAACTGGGCTGGAGCTCATCTACGGAGGCATCTCAGATCGAGAGGCATACCTCCCTCCGTACGCAGCACGTGCACGCGTAGGAAATGCCGAAATATCTGCGTTCTCAACGGCAGGTAACGATGAGGAGGAAGCGCCTGTAGTGCGTATGTGCATGGACACTGCACACTGGTCGTCTCGGTTCACAGCAGACCCTCGTAAGCTGAGCTGGCAGGATGAATGCCTAACCTTGCGGTCGGGAAGTGTCGGCCGAGATGCAAATATGTTGTACGAGTTGGGTGTGTCTGCCGACTACGCGACGAGGCACTTTGGCTCCATCACAACGCTGGTGAGTGTCATCCCACGATACTTACTCGTGAACCGGACGCCACACACGGTGCTCTTGTACGAGACGATGCCATCGTCTGGAGTGGAGGGTCTGTCAGGTGACGCTGCCCACCACATCTTAGCTCGAGGGGACTCGTATGCTCTGTACTGGGCGACAGGACGTCGGTCTCAGCTGCGAGCTTCCGTCATTACAGACCAGGATTATGGATGGACGGATGTGTTTTCCGTCAACCACGTCGCGACGATGGAACTCAAAGTACCAGCGTTAAACAATAGTGGCGAACGAGTCGGACTGCAAGTGACAGTGAAGCGTGGAACTATGTACGACGCTACGTTTGTGGTAGCGATCGATCTCATGGACCAGGAAGGGTCTGAACACGGCGATGAAGAAGATGTAAGTGGGTGGGACAAGATGACGTTCCATTCTCAGATTGCTGGTATGATCTTTACGCTTTCGGATAAACACAACTCGGCAGGTGGATACGTTCCAACAGCACGATCGACGCAAGAACGTGTGGCGAGGCTTGGCATCTCCCAGATCAACTCGGAGCTGACGGTCTCATCGAGCGGGAAGCAGGGCAAGTTGAATGTGATGAGCATGCAAATTGATGATCTTCTGCCTCGCTCCAAGTACCCTACAGTACTACGTCCTGTCCGATCTATCGGTTCAGAGTACTTCTTAGCCGTCTCTTACGTTGAGAAACCTCACTCCAAGTACACGTGGGTCGAACGTCTGCACGTATCTGTGCAGGAAGTGCACTTGGCAACGTCCATGCGCTTTGTCGATCGACTCAACGCACTTGCGATGGATACACTCTCCCACTTTGAACGTAGGTCTCTGTCGTCCATGTCCAACGCTGCAAGTGCAGAGCGTCAGGATCGAGAGACGGATAAAAACATTCTGTCTTACTTTGCTGTGTCGTCGGATGAGGCACGAACGACTGGTAGCTCAAATACGCCTTTTACCGGTCATAAAGTATACATTGAGCACGGCGTGATTGAACCACTTCGTGTCCGCGTGAGCTTTACGAAAGACGGAGGATCGGACGGTGGAAGCTATGACATGGGCTTTTGGCTTTCGAATTTGAAAGTGAAGATCGATGACGCGTCCATACGTTTGGATGAGTACAAGCTGTCGCATGCCCTAGCGACGCAAGAAGCGCTAGTCGGATCGCTCTCGACATTTTATGAAAAGTCTGTTAAAAGCCAAGCGTTGGGTTTAATTGAGTCAATTCAAGTGACATCGCTTGTCTCGAGCGTTGTCACGGGTGGTGTCTCCTCCATCGTGTCGACGATCATGGGCAAGGCAGACCCGAGTTTGGGTCAATCGGCAAGTGGCGTGCAGTTCACGAAGCAGTCGCTAAGCAACCGCCAGATCTTACAGAAGCATTCCTATGCGTTGGATAAGTACACTTCATCGTCCACTGATTTCCTGCAGCAAGTACAGCATTTGGTCTTTGACTGGGACTCGAACCATACTGGCCTCGAGGCTCGTGTGTGCGTCGCTCTCGGTATTCTGAACAATTCGAGAAAGACCTTGGCGATCTCTGCGACGCTGAGCGATGGAGCAGAGCTTCATGTGCTGCCTGCAGGCAAATCTAAGGTGTCTGGTGTTCGCAGCTCTGCTGTGAACGCTGAGGATGGTGCGCAGCTGACGACTTGGAGCTCCGATCGGGCGGTCGTGGTCTTTGCGTGGGGATACACACCGACATTCCTAACGTCTGGCGATGTCTACTTTACTGTCCGCACGAGCGCATGCGATGTCTATGCGACACGAAAGACTGCTCGAATTCAGCAAAAGCCTGGATACACTGCTGCGTTCACACATCAAGAAGCGCAATCGTGGTGGGCTGCGAACGTGTTGATCATTGGAGACGAGTTGAACTCTTCACTTTCGTCATCCCGGTCGCAGTCGACGAGTGACGATCCGCACGACTTGTTTGGAGACAGTGAAGCTTCTGCGTCACGTACCCAGCAGAACGAGGGCGAGTATGAAGTTACTTTCCGCGGGACGTCGCTTGGGATATTGGCACAGCAAGATGCTGCTGGAAACGTCGTCGTGAAAGACTGCGTTGATGGAAGTGAAGCTGCTTCCACTGGACGAATTTCCCAGGGTGATTATGTGCTACAGGTGGCTGGGCAGCAAGTAATATCTGCACGACAGTTTGTTGAACTAGTGCGAGGAAGTCGCCGGCCAGTCACCATTCTCTTCCGGAGCTCGGGCGATGGTAACGATACGGCAGATACATTTGACCTGTTCGGTGCAGGTTCAAACTAACAGAGACTGAAAGGGGCAGCAAGATGTTCGCTTGTACTCTACAAAGCGGTATTGTACCGAAATCACATCAGTAGCAAGCAAAAACGCAAAGACAATAGTGTGCTTTGATGATCAATCAATCTTTCTTGGATAATACATTTAGCATTTACCACTTTCTATTCCTTTGCCTAGTTCCAACATGAATAGTTGACGTATTCTTCCTCTACCTGCGCGCTGATTTCTCACGATTACATCATGTCTATCTTGAATTGGATTTTATTTCCACCCGACTTACCCCAAATAAAATTTGATAGTTCTTTGCATCCATATATCTTTATTAATAGAGGATTGATCTTTCAGACTGGATCTAATACACATGAGCTGTTCTATCATCATTCATGCTAGTGACCACAACATGCTCGAGCATCGTTTACATTCTTATTCTATAAGCAGGCGTTCAACACTACCACAGTAGACACAAATCATTGATTCATAGAAAACTAACTATAACTAGTATATCCTCGCAATTGCATCACGCTGGATTTCTAAGCACGACGGACGTGTTCATTGGCAGGGCTCCGAAAGTAATTAGGTGTCATTGTATTGAAAAAATATGTTGCAGTATCGGATTTTTTATTTGAGCAAAACTATCTCAAGAGTTTTCAATATTCAGTAGCCCTGGCTCGAACATTGATCAGTTCACCGGAGATGTCCATGGAAGACATTGTTCATGTTTGGAAACCTGGAGCAATTTGACGTGATATCATGGATTGACCTGTCAAGGGTTTCTCATAACATGACCGCATCATTAGTATGAGAAAGTTTTTTCGTATCGTTAGGCCGCAACAATGCTGATCGTGGACACTCTGACCACAACTAAATATGATCCGACAATGAGTCGATCTCCGATGGAATCAATGCACTCAGCTAAACGTACTGCTATGTTTAAAATGACCCGACCTACCACCAAGTAATGAGTACCACGAGGTAATACAACAACCATAAATATATCGTATTTATAGAAAGCTTGCGATGCTTTATCAACCACGCGGGCAAAATATCCAAAACGAAGGCCATCTTTGATAGCAGGATTTACCGAGACACGTGCTATTGCTGGTGATGACCTCGAATAAAATCAAGCGAGAAATGGGTTGGAAATCGAGTATAGACGAAGCAGCGAGTCCATCTTTCATCGCGAACCAGCGTTCCTATCAATATCTAATGTGCGATTGATGGTCTCTAGCTGATACTTTCAGCACCCTGTACCCATGCGACGACTCGATACCATGAACGAGACAAGAGAAGGATTATCATTTGCACCCATGGCGTCCATCTTCTTTACCCAATGCCACGGCTACGTCCATCAATACCACCCATCACGATCAGCTGCCCATCAGTGCACTTGTCATTTGTATTCATCAGGATGTACTAACGACAGACTCTATGCTACTGCACTTCTTTCATCCACTCGCTGTCGTTCGTGCGACTCGCTGCTCATAACGCGATCAAAAGCAAACCATTTTTCGTCTCGCCATCAAACGCATACCTCCAGCCTACACTTACCACCGAGCTTCTCGAGGCATTGACTGCATACACTCATTATGAAGGGACAAGATCATCTAGACGCTGTGCGCAAGGTTACTGCTCGCATCGACGCCATCGGTGTCAAGCACCCGGGAGTTTTCATGGGACTCTCGTGGTGGTATATCCAGCTCATTCTTCTCACCGGTGTCGGCTGGGCCATGGACTCAATGGAAACCTTCATTTTCACGTACACGATGACCCGCATTGCTGAGGACATTCCCATGACTCCGAACGAAAGCTCCTTTTTGGGCGGAGCGGTATTTGTCGGATCCTTCATCGGTTCTTTCCCGTTCGGTAACTTGGCCGACAAGTTCGGTCGCCGGATGATGTTCATGGTTACCATGGTGCTCTTCCTCATCGGTCTCGGTCTTTGTGGTGCTGCGTGGAACTTCCCGTCCATCGTTGCGTTCCGTATCATCTCTGGTATCGGTCTCGGAGGCGAACTACCAGTGGCGTCTACATTGGTCCAGGAGCTGTCGCCGAAGAAGACTCGTGGTAAAATTATCGTTCTGCTCGAAGCCTTCTGGGCAATCGGTGTCATGCTCGCTGTTCTCCTCGCTTTTGGCCTTGCTCCGAAAATCGGATGGCGTGAAACCTTCTGGGTCTGCCTCATTCCCGTCCTGTACTCGATCGTCATTCGTTTCTGGATCCCAGAATCTCCCAAATGGCTGGCAAGCGTTGGACGGTACGAAGAAGCCTTTGCGATTGTCGAAATGATGGAACGCAAGCACGACATGCCAGTTTTCGAAGAAGACAAGGACACACCCAAGGAACTATCTGAAGCCGACGCTGCCCCGGCGCCAGAGCTGCCAGAGTCTCACCTCAAGCGCATTGAGCTGCTGTTCAAGCCTCCTTTCACCGTTCGTACGATCGTTCTATGGACACTTTGGATCGGTATCTCCATGTCATACTACGCCATCTTCGTGTACTTGCCTTCGCTCATTGCTCTGTCCGGATACAACATCAATGGCAAATGGGAGAACATTCTGATTATCACTGCGTGCCAGCTCCCAGGTTACTTCTCAGCTGCCGCGCTAGTCGAAGTGATTGGCCGTCGTATGACCTTGGTCGTGTACCTCCTCCTCTCCTTCGTCAGTGCTATTGCTCTCGGCTACGTTCCGGCAGAGGAAGGCCCGGTCATGGTCGCAGGATGCCTTCTCTCGTTCTTCATCCTCGGTGCATGGGGATGTGTATACTCGTACACGCCTGAGAACTACCCGACAGCCATTCGTGGCATGGGCTCTGCCTACCCGTCTGGCTTTAGTCGCATTGGTGCCTTCTCCGGACCGTACCTGTGCGCTCACATGTTC
The DNA here is from genome assembly GCA_023334545.1 of Salisapilia sapeloensis. NCBI lineage: Eukaryota > Oomycota > Peronosporomycetes > Peronosporales > Salisapiliaceae > Salisapilia > Salisapilia sapeloensis. The sequence goes on along the minus strand of JAADVB010000135.1, from coordinate 35,877 downwards.
CAAGTATGGGAAATGAGTCTCCAGGCTATAATGTGGGTCTTTGGTGGTATCCTCGTCTTCGTCTGCATCATCCTCTTCTTCTTCGGCTACGAGCCGAAAGGAAAGGATGTCGAGTCATGGGCGACGGACAGTCTTACTCCTAGCGACCACTTCCGATCAGCATCAACGCCTGATCGAGCAAACGCCTAGGGCGTATTCACCGGCTTCCGGTACCTCTTCCATTAACAAGATGAATTCAAAATAGATTGGTTTATGCCTGCACATGGATGTATTTTCATTAGGAAATCTTTACAACTGGTCCGATGTGTAGTTCTTCCCATCGCAAGACGAGAAGCATCGTATCTCCTGTGTTTCTATACGCACTCTCGGCACTCTTGTAGTCAGTTCTGCCTGTAAATCGAACTTCACAATATTTTTCATCGTCGGTCGTGTCATCGTCGATTAGACTTCCATCTTCTTTCACTTGAATGAACTCAAAGATGGAACTGATGTCTGCCCAAACAATCTCTCCTTTGATTTCTTCTTCGCTGACACTATGCTCGGGTGAAATCGATTGGGAGCCGAGGACGTACCCAGGACCCATCGGTCGATTCCATTCATCTACATATGCAGACCTGGCAATTCGATATCGAATGAAAAGAGAGCGAAAGGTGATGCTAGAATCCGGGTGTCGAACATCCCTGCCAGCGACATACGCGTCCGACCCAAGCTCTTGTAAAATGTCCAGTCGAGTCGTCTCGGACTTGATCGTCTGGAGATTTTCGAGCGAGTGGTACGTTTGCCAGCTCTTTTTCATGACGGTATACGGATCGACTCCTTTAAACCGTTTGATGTAGACGTATCGGACTTCATTGTCTTTGGAGAGTGACTCATTTACTGTCCAGCCAAAGATACTGTACTGCCTCAAGCCGACAATGGACTGTCGTGAAGGAGAGCCTGTTGTGTCGAATGGCTGATGTCGATTCGACTCGAGCAATGTGCGTTGGACTTGACACAGTCGAATGTCAGACTGGACGATAATGGCATTCGCGGCTTCTGTCATAATGTGAACGAAGCCAAATTTCTTTAATACCTCTTCTTTCTCTAACTCCATGACAGTCTTCTGGAGCGACTCGGACGATAAATCAGATCGAGCTTTCGGGGCATCTAGCACCCATTGTAAACTCTGCTGTAGGTCCCATTGTTTCTGTAATGACGCTCGTAGAAAAAGGTTTTCAGCGCCGAGTTTCTTTAATTCTTCATCCACTTGGGTATTATTCGCATCCGCTTCTTGTAAGAAAAGGTTCTGGTATTGTGCTTCGAGCTGAGAAACGGTGTCTTTCAAAGACTGCATATGCTCTCGCTGACGCTGTCTAGACCGACGCATCGAATCACGATTTTGCTTCCGACGAGTATGCACTGCTAGGGACTGACCACCATCGGAATAGAGCTGGTCAAATGACCACTGAGACCAAGCAAGTTGCATGGCGGTTTCGTTGTTGGACGGCGCGTTGTTGGGCGGGTCTGTATTCATTTTCGCCGATTGATGAGAGAGTTTGTGTTGTGAGCAACGGAGCGTATTCGGTTCGTTTATTCCAATGTGGTGCACTTAATTATACAGTTTCTGTTGCTATCGCTCCTACGCCACCGATGTAAGTGGCATTTATTGCGAAATATAAGAAAATCGAAATGAAACTGGCAGAGCTATGTCTGGTAACTTGCGGAAAACTTTTTGCGTCAGGAAGCGCAGCTGATATGAAGAGTAGGAATATTTTACTACTACTGCCTTGCACGCAGTAAAAGGACTACTGTGCGCTTGTAAAAATTCACGAAAGAACGTCCTCGACTATTCCCGAGATGTCATCTCTATATCTCTTGTTCATGAACTTAGTTCATTTACTATATCCTCAACCACGGAAGAAGAATATGCTTTCTTGTCTGCTTTGTACTTGATGGAAGCAAAATTTTGCAGCAAAGCGAAGTCGAGCAACTCGAATTACTTCTGTCTTGGAAGGCAAATAGACGTGATTAAATGTTAGTTTTCTGACTGATCCTGAAGCATAAGCTGAAGTATTATAGATGTTGAAATGTACATAAACCATTGTATGCTTTAACTTTAAACCAGGCGCAACGATACTGCTCGTAAGAGTTTTCACTGCAGGCTTCCATCATTTTAAAGTGTATTATCCTTGTCCTTATTCACAAGGATCGGACTTATGTTAGGGTAAGTTAACTTACCAAACGGCATATCCATGAGCCTATCTCCGGTGGGCTCAGCAATGTAGATTTCTGTAGTAGCTTGTCGTACAGTTAAAGAAGACCTCATACTGGTGCTTCTGTCGATACAGCCAATTTCTCATCGTGTCGCGTGATTCCAACGAACAAATGTGTCATCTTCTCGTCAAACGCACTGACTTTAAGACATTCGTTTACATGATGTTGTTATATACCTCTATACTAGTAGCAGAATGTAGATCGCAGTCGTAGCTCGCGATCAAGAGGTTACTACTGATGCCAAGAACGTACAAACTGGTGAATTGAACAATTTTAACAATTATCGTTTTCATCTATCTGATAGAAGTGCGCGATGAGTCAGAGTGTCAGCATCAGCTGGTTTGCCGGATAGGATAAATGTCATTTGTCATAAAAATGTCTGCTGCCACAAACATTCGTAGCGTTTATGTTTATTACTGATAGTAACTTGGCAAAATTCACCAATTTTACATTTTTATGAGCGCATAGAGAGCGTAGACCCACCGTGGCGAAGCAGATGTCGGTATAGCACCGATAGCCCGAAGGCAATGCCGACTGGAGGAGCTTTGTTTGATTTTCTGGAGCAATGTGGCGAAGTAGAGGTGGCGACTTGGACACATTCATCGCAGCTCTGTGATGAAACCGCGGCCATTGGCTGGAAATGACCTACGCTTAGGCATAAACGCTGCGAACGTTTGTGATTGTAGGGTGTGCTTTTGTCATAACAGCTTGACAAAATCTTGAAGAACACAGACTCTCCCGAGTGAGGTTGTTCGATGTTCGCAGTTTTATCGTACATCGTAGGTCTAGGAAGCTTCACGACACGTTCAGTGGCATCTTCTGACCCTGAAGAATATGTAGCACGGCCGCAATTGTCTGTATTGATCTGTGCCATTCGTTGCAAACAAATTGGTAGGCGGAAGCTAAAATACCCATCTAATTTGTTTCCTCTGTGTTATATTAAAAAATTTGCTCATTCTTGCGAATAGATTTAAACTACGCACCCGATGCCTCCAAAAAGAAGGCAATTAATGGAAATACCCACTAGACTATAAAGACTGTAAATGCTCTTCTTCTATGCTTTCCGAGGCTATTGATAGGCGGAACTCAACCTGATAACAATATAGGCTTGCTTGATGAGCTCCATGGTGCCAATCGAAAAGGGTCAGATGCTTCAATCGAAGTAGCAATTATATTTCGAAATCGATCCTTTCATGTATCAACTTCTCAAGCCCGCTCTACTTGTCCTCAAATGGAAGGTAGTAATTGACCACGCAAGTACGATGGACATAGAGTGCATGGAATGAATGACCTTTTGGATACTTTTCATCATTTTGTTTTAACCATGTGCTCTTTGGCATCGTTGTGATCGGAAGAAGCTCCTGCAGGAAATTCGTATGATATTTATCTAGCTTTGGGTATATGAATCAGACCTGGCTAATCGCCAGCTGGAATTGAAGATAAGTGTGCTGATAGGCATGATTAAAACCTATCATTATCAAATTTGCTCGCTTTCGCCTCCATCAAGATGAAGACCGGATTCGTTGTTGGTACCGCGGCTTCAGCTCTTGCTGTTGCTACCTTCATGCCGTCGGTAGACGGCCATGCTTACGTTATTCTGCCACCTCCTGCATGGGACACGGAAACACGTAGTGAATGGTTCAATCCCCTTGCCTTCCTCGAAGGTGCAGGCGTGCCTACTAGCGACGACTTGCCAGGCTTCATGCAATCTCGTGGATATTCAACTTTACGTGACATGATGGACGACCGAAACCTATACACGGTTGACCCGGGTATGGACTTTGAGTGTGGTCACAGCGTTATGGGCACTCCGGTCCCGATCCCGGACACGGGTACCTTCCGTCTCACGGGCTACACCCATGATGGTCCTTGTGAAGTTTGGCTCGACGATACGCTCGTGCAGTCTGGCCAGAACTGTAACGCGGAATTTCCAGGCAAGACACATGAGTTTGACTACAGCTCCTGTGGCGACAGCTGTACGCTTCGTTGGTACTGGCTTGGAATCCGTTTCTTAAAGAACGAGTGGTCATGGCAAGTATACAAGAACTGTGTGCCGCTTGTTGCGCCGGCGCCGGCTGAGCGAGAAAGCCCAGAAGTTCAGAACGAAGCTAACGGCGATACCCAGGCTGAAGAGCAGGAGTATGAGCAGGCGAACGAGAACGCAGATGCTACCAAAGCTCCTGATGAGACGCCAATTGACGAGGTTGTGAACGAACAGAACGGTGATACCCAAGCAGAGGAGCAAGTGTATGACGAGCAGAAACCTGCTGCAGCGAACGGTGCCGCTACTGAGACCAACGATAACGGGGACGCGCCGGCAACTGGCTGCGGTGCCAAGCTCCGTCGCAACTAAGACGACGATTTGGTCGCTCAAGCATCAGTTTTCTAGATGTCATTTCGTTTTTGTGGTATTGCATGGCATCGATGATAAGAGACTTTTCAAGATAAGTGCATTTGAGGAAGAATTAGCATCTTTTTGAACCATTCCTATGCTTGCCACCTTCTCATCATCTTTTCGTGTCGTGGAAAACTGTCGTCCTGTATGGTATGTGGTACACATAAATCATTTTCAACAATTAAAGTATGTAAATATATTTAAACTATATGCGCTGTATGCATTCAAATGATGGGAGGTCCGGCTCGTATTCGGCTCTCAAAAGTACACAATGACTTTCCAATACTGCTGGTTTGCCCTAGTCCAGACCAGCGATTTTTCATTGAGTTATCTTTTGATCAAAATAATACTGCAGGATGCTAAGGTTACCAGGGCCGAGTTTATTGTATCGCTTCATGGGGAATTTTTAAGCGTGTTGGAATATTTGGTGGCGATGCGAGCTCTATATCTCGAACAGTAAGTGTATCAAAAGAATACGCTAGCCACATCACACTACAATTCAAATGATCAAGGTTTTTATGAAATAGTCTGACTCAAAACCGGGCTCAAAAGACCACGATCGATATATTAGGTACGTGTGAGGGAATATTCTGTCTATAATCGCCCAACTTTGACGAAGTTCTTCGTTAAAATATCCTCGAATTGAAGCCAACTTGAGTGTAAGCATGCTTTGCTTGGTGAAAATATAAAAATACAATGGTAAGCAGTCAGGACTATCCGAATGGTGATGATATTGAAAATTAGCAAATTTGTATCACCGGACCAATGTGAAGCTCTTCCCATCTTAATATGAGTGACATGGTATCAATTGAGTTTCGACGCGCATTTTTTGGACTCTTGTAATTTGTGCAAGCTGTAAACCGAACTTCACAATACTTGTCGTCTTCTGCAGTTGTACTGTCAACGGCACTTCCATCCTCTTGGACACTGATGAACTCATGTAGCATCGTAACGTCGGCCCACACTATGCAAGAATCGTCGGTATTATTCTCTGCTTCATGTCGAATGGGATTGATCGACTGGCATCCGATTACATATCCAGGACTATTCGGTCGTCCGTTTATCACGGCCAATTCATCATTAAAGGAGTGTGACATTTGGCTCGTGCAAGAAGGACGATCAAAGCGATAGACGACAATGAGAGACCGGAAGGTTGACGGCGAGTCTGCATGTCGTATATCACAACCAGCTATGTATATATCTGGACTGACTTGTTGGAGAATGTCAAGCCTTTCTGTTTCGGACCTGACACGATTAAAGTCTGTCAAGTTACTACAAGTATTCCACGTCTTGGTCATGAGATTAAACGGTGAAACACCGTGGAATCTTTTACGATAGACGTACCGAACTTCATTGGAAGTATCCATAGTTTCGCTCACATTCCAGCCAAAGATAGTGTATCTACGATTGCCCATTGATGGGTTGTTGTATATGGAAGTGGACTTAATGAGTGGATCTGGAGCAAGCAGTCGACGCTGGACGTTGCGCAAATTTCGCTCAGATTTAATGGCAATCGCATACACATCTTTCTCTTTCATGCGTTGGAAGCCAAACATCACTTGCGCTTCTTCCAGGTCCAAATTCCTTATAATCTCTTTGGCTGACTTCTCTGACTCCCGCGTTGCAACAGAGCATCTAACAACATCTAGCTTTTGCCAAATGGCTTGATATTGCTGAAGCGACGTGGAGAGGGAGAGATTTTCGCTGCCTAGGCGTTTCAGCTCCTCTAAAGTATTCGCACGCTCGTCATCCTCATTCGAAGTATTTTCTGTCTGTACAAGTTGCTCATAATATTCCTCTAGCTCTTTGACTTGGTCTCTGAGAGATTGGACCATTTCTTTGCGTCGCTGCCGAGACCTCCGCATGGAGTCACGGTTTTTAAGGCGACGGTGCTTAACGTTATCTGCATCCGGAGGTCCCGCATTAAGTCTCTCGAACGACCATCGTGACCAGATCAACGATTCTCCTGCAGCTTTCCGCGCCGCCATCAGTGTTTTGTTATCGCGTTTTTGATTGTGTGTGCTTTGGAGATGGGAAGTTCTATTGTGGAAGTCTAGGTGATGATTTGGGCGAGCCAGAGTTGAATAACTAACGCTAGCCTGAAACGTGATGAAAATAGGAAGAGAGATAGAGGCTTTGATGCATCTAATTGGCCTAGTTCTTCGACGTTCAGTCCACGAGAGAGGATTTCCCGGGTAAAGATCGGCCATCTACTCCGTTTTCTGAAGTAGTCCTGATTGGCGTCAGAGGTGTGAAATCCAGATGCTATGTCACCTCTCGTTGCATATTTCTCAGATAGTGTGCGCATACGCGTTCATGCTAATCAATCTATAGATATTCGCAGCGTCTCGGCCCGATAGTTCATGTGTGGACAGCTTGAATGCAAGGAAAGGGTAGAGCTTATTTCGCTCAAAACGATGTGACCTCAAGCAAGTATTGCTCGACAGAGCAAAAAGTGTTTTTGGTAAATACTGTAGCTAAAACAATGTGTGTGGTGTAAGCGGCTATGCGGTAAAGCGGGAATGCACGAGCCATTAAAAGTTGCAGCAAAAAAGTCGGGTTGATATCCTTCACCAGATTACCAGTAATGCAGTGTATCCACTGAAAAATAAAAGATTGTGCATTGGTGGCACATGAAGAGACTTGAGCTGCACCAAGGTTTACAATATTTAATTACCACAAGCTGCTGTGGAAATAGAAAGAGGGAAATTTGTTAACTGGAGGATCAGGAGTATCGGTAAGACCAACGGCCTATTGTACCGTACAGCGCATGGGTCGGTATCATCACAACATCGACACAAGAAATGGTCATGCATCTTAAGAAATGAAGAGTGAGTCGTTTATCAGTGCAGTAGCAACGCTCGCTTCTAAGTATTAAGCAACAAACCCCCACTTTATTCAAGTACAAACCATCACCTCGGTCTGTTTCAACTCCAGCGACTGAGCATTGCCTGCTTCAGCAAGTAAGTCATATATGTGCAAACGCAAATGAGGATACTATTCTCTTCCGAAGCACACAACTACTTTGGCTATGAATATGTGTGCATCTTCCTTCCTTGGTATTTCCAAAATACTTCACGCACTGTTTCTCGGCTTAAACATCATGTCCGCTATTCGATTCCTACTCGTATCTAAGATTTAAATAGGAAATCAGCTATGCATCCACTGAACTGGAGATGGAAATTACTTCAATAGACTTGCAGTGGAGCGATGGATCGAGAGGCAACAAGCATGGTTTCGCTGATGGAAATTAGCGGTAGCAGGAACAAAAGATAGTGCACGTCAGTAAAACAGCGAAAACGTCAATGGCTTGCGGATGAAATTCATGAAAACAATTGATTAAATAAAGCGGCAGCATACCTCAAAGCGTCCAAAGCAAGTGTACTCCGAAAGCGTCACAAGTGAAGCGACCATGGTAAAAGATATTCTTAGACAAAGTCTACTACCGCAAAGTACACCTTCTTATTAAGCTCAAACTAATTACAATTCAATCAACATGTTTCTTCTTCCTATAGTCCCATAGTTGCCGAATCTTCCTGTCGAAGTCGCAACTCTGTCATCTTTAACCACGCCAACTGCCGATCGCGCTCTTGGTCTCTTACATCGAGTTCCGAAATGCTGCTCCTCCATACGTTTTCAATCAGAGCTTCCAGTTCGTCTTCATCGTCCGCAGTGCCTTGGGCGAGAGATGTTTCCACCGACATTTTTCTCCTGGACTCAAAGACCTGAGGGTCATCCAGTGACGATGTCAGCTCGGCAAAGGCGACTAGTGAACCTTCCGTCGACGGGCTGAATTGGTCCGAGTCAAACTCATATATTTCACCAGCGCAGGATTCTTTGCCGGACAAATCACTCGTGCTGTCCTCTAGCATGTAGATCCTGTACGGTTCCATGACTGTCGACCCAGTGCTTTCGTTTTCATACCGTCCAGCTAATATTTCTTGTTGGGCAACTTTGTACGAACTGGCTTGGCTTATAAATGCGTCGCAAGCTGGGCAGAGGCGAACGTTACTGGTCATTAACATCAAATCGGGAACGACGTCGAGCAGCTCGATGGGAAGAATGCACTTGCGACAAGTAGACGATTCACACAATGTGCATGGGTAAGCCTTTCGTAGAGGGCCAAATCGCCTTTTGCAGGTCCGACATTCCGACCTGCTCACAACTCCGCCCGCATCAACAGCGTCCATAACATCATTCCTGTCCGCATCTTTTCTCTGAAGAACCCATGATAGTTTCTTCATCTTCGCACACTGGCCAGAGACCCAATTATCCATGAGTGCATCGGCGACGGTGACGACAGCGATGGAGTCGAGCACATCGTTTCCAAATACTTCATAAAATCCTTTAATAAACACTTCGACCGACTCATCCGCAAGGGGCTTAAAAAGGGTACAAGATGAAAGACGGCAACGTATGATGCCTTGTCCTTCCAGCGGAGGAGTAGACGGGAGGTCGAGTGAATGCGTCAGATTATAACCAATGCGCTCGCCTTTACCAACTTGAAGCACTCCAGTCGATCGAATGTAGACAGCGTCTCGGTCTTTAACAATCCCTCGGAGCGCTGGACTCGGACTGCCTGTGTGCCACTGGAGACAAGTGGAACGATATGGGTGCTCTAAACTGGGCTTTTCAATCCGCGAGAGAATCTGGGCATTTGGTATGTGTGTACCAGCGTAGCTTACTCCTTGCAAACCTGCTGCCTCATCGCCGTACGCGAGACCGTACAAGAGGTCATCAAAGTTTTTCGAGACCGTCCCATTGCCGATAATTACACGAGGCATCTGCCAGCCAGCACTATCATTGTGTGAGTCTTTCACCACGCGCCGAGATGGGTGCCGCTCACGGTACATGGTTACATTGTTGGTGGACTTAATTGGCTTCCAACGCTTCCTGTCCATTTCACGAGGCTCTGAGCTATCAAACTTTCGGTAATGTCGGAGAGCTTCGTGAACGAGTATCATCGCGATGCGTTTGCAGTCCGCCTTCTTGTCCTCCGTAAGGGAGAAACCTTCGTACGCATTTCCTTTCCATTCCATGATCATGGGTCGGAAGACTTTATGAGCGTGCAAATTAAAGAATGGCAAGAAGGTACAGTGTGATTTCCATAAGTGGAGACGATACGGCGGGAAGTACTTCTGGCGTGCGTCGGTTACCACCCCCCTCTATCACGCTTTCCACGTCTTGCGCTATCTATGATAGCATGCCTTAGGACAAGTAACTGACTGACGTAGCCAACATTTGGGTGCTTGTAGCGGTTCAAGTACAGTCTTTGCTGTATCTTCTTGAACAGGATCAGAGTGAAAGGTCTCTCATGAAGGCAAAAAGTTTGGAATCCAAGCTCCTGCAGACGATGTGTCCAGATGACAAGCAAACGAAATCATACTGTGCGGGCCACTTTATGTTCTCTCGGTCTCCCTTTATGAGCATCTTTGTAACCTCCGAGGGAACAGGATCAGGCTGGACACTTCTTAAAGTCTCTAGCTACAAATGTAGAAGCATCACCAGACTTTCTAAAATGCTGTCTTCCAATAAATATTTGCCTCTTGTACGTCCTGACTACCAAAATAGTGGGAAATTGACAAGTCGGAGGTATTTACAAAGCGCAAAGGACCCGCTTAACAAGATTAGATGTTTATTTCGTTACCAACTCTAGCTATAGACACTATGCGATTTTTAAGCGAGCACTTGTGCGACGCCACGGCGGGAGACACAACCAGCCTCTCAACCAATTCTCGACCAAAGATTGCGGCACATAAGCTACCATGTATAGCTTCATGACTTAAAAGCTAGATCGACGTAGCAACACTAGAGAGAAATCGAATTATAGCGAGATCATCGACCCATGTTTACTCTCGTAACGCACAAACGGTATGCATCAATGCATAGATGTACCAAGCGTTTATGATAGTAGAGAGACCTACAATTGAAGTCAAAAGCGGAGTCTGATCATTGCACCGCAAAGACGGGATGTTATCGATGAATACATAGTACATACATGATAGTCTGACGAATGGACTTTTCATGAACGCATTATCATAAAGATGTGCCCTCCTGTAGCAATGGACAGTGTCAAGTCCCTGGACTTTAAACAGTTCAAGATGCTGATCTGTATCCTAATAGAGCATACGTTTACAACCTGATCTAGTGGAGTAAAGATTCCATGATAGCAAGCGCTACTACCCTGACCGTAATCTACTTGCTCGTCCATAATCTGAAACGCAAGCTCACTTTTTGTGTGAACGTACGAAACAATTTACTAAACAGGTTGTTAGGACGTTGATCTTGCAGAAACTTGGATTCATCTCTTTGGCGAATTGTCCATGCTTTGAATTCCATGCCCTTTTGGATGTCCTCATGTTTTGAGCTTAAACACTGATCCAAGCATTTCAATGTCGAATGTATCCATTTTCAATCTTTTGGTGAATACAAAGGGTCACACTACCGGTAATTTGGATATGGATACCGCTTCGTACTCCTGTTTTGTTTGCATATGATGTCTAACTTCTCGCTTGATCACATATTCCTTCAAAGAGCCTTTTAAGTGTGTCTTTTGAGTGGTTTAGCTGTACATAAACTACTTCGTGTACAGTGCGGTACGCTTCAATCTAGAAACCATTGTTGGAGCTCAGTACTTCGCTTCGAAATAAGACCAATCTTCATCCCACCTGTGTTTCGCTTATACACTAAAATGGTACGAGGAAGTATTCGGTACGATAAGCACAGCGAACACTGTTCTGCTCTGCTTGTGGATGATATGTAGGCTAAGTATCGCGCAGTATCCTCCCAATACCTGGTTAAGCCATTTATCTCATATGGCCCCTCGACATGTACAGTGATAGCACAGATAGTAAGCCAAATGTAAAGCTTCGATCTTGGTGTATCTGCCTCCAAACTAGAACTTACAAGCCTTATATGTAACTTCTGCAATGTTGAGTATGCTCACTTCGTCTAACCAGCTCTCAAGGACAGCTATACAGGAGTTCCATCTAACTGCTATCACATCAAGAGCGCACATTGGGCCATGTGCTCCAAGTGCTCTTATTTAATGTCGCTATACAGGAGGTCGGATGGACTCAAGGACCTACAATGACGATCATATATCTTCATACGAGGCTAGAGAACTACGCGATTACAGCCTGTCATCAAAGAAAGCAATTATCGAGTGCTCGGGATAAAGTGCAACCGTGTCTAAAACATTTACATCGAAGAATACACAATTCATCCTTCTCGGACGAAAGAATTCTCCAGTTGGAAGAGTTGTTCGAATCTGCTTGCGAATGTTCAAGAAATGTAGAGATGTATTTCATGTCTTACGTCGCTTCTCTAGTAGAAACTTTGCTACTACGCGTTAAAAAAGGTGGTCCAAAAACGATGCTATCAGAATAGTTTTCACAAGTCGCTTCCTACTGTGCGAACAGCGTGTGCACAGCATACTGTTGTGCAGGTGTCAACGAGGCCCATGCAGGTGCTAGTGTCTCTTCCGACAGCATCGACCGGATCTTCGCTAACGCCGCGGCGATCTGCGAGTTCTGCTCCCGTGCTTCGTCTTCTCCTACACGCTCCACGAACGTCTCTCTGTTGGCAGCCACTTCTGCCAAAACAGACACCACTTTCGATACGTTCTCTCCGCTCTCTCCAAGCACCGTCGCGTTCTCTAAACTCACATATTCACATAGTCGAGAGGTGACGGCAACCGATTCTTCCAGATCGCCCGTAAGCGGCAGCATACCGAGCCACTGCGGAACGATCGTCGCAACGTCCACGGCGTTCGCATGGTGGACACAGATGAGTCCAATCGCTGCGACGGCATTGTCCGATGCATTCCGTCGAGCATCGGACTGGGCATCCGGATGCGCGATCACGTCCTTGAGCAGCTCTAGACTCGACGCAGCATGTGGCGTGAATCTCTCGCCACCGAGTCGAGCACAAACACCTACACCGTAGCTAGCTGCCTGCTGGCAACTGGGTGCGTCCTGACTCGTCTTTAGCACATGCAGCAGTGTCGGTAGCATCGTATCGAGGCGTTCCATTGCCGGCACACCACAGTGCTCCAACACGTCGTCTAGAATATATAGCGCAAGCTGCCGGTCTTCATCAAGGCATTGTGGATCCGTCAGCTCCACTAGTTTATCCCACAGCAGTCGTTGGAAGATGGGGAAGAAGGCTTCTTGATGCGTTTGTGCTAGTGTGCCGACGCAATCGGCCAAGACGAATGGCAAGTCGGCTTCTAGCTCCAGCTCTTCTTCGTCCTCTTCGACCGATTCTTCATCGTCGCTCATTTCACGCCCTCTCCGTTCCACTCGTCGCTGGAACGAGTCTGCGAGGATGACCAGCAGCGCCTTTACGAGCTCCTTTAGTTGCGCAGCGTTCAGTCCAATGAGTGCATGTCGGCTGCGTGCCTCCATGATGCACTTCTTCATGCTCTGCATGATGCTCAGTACAAGCTTAAGCTCCGGCTCGGACGTTAGGGCATGCACCAATCGACCTAGAACATAGTCTAGCATCTGCTTGATGCTCTCGTCATTCGTCGCTGCCAACGCGACACATCGAAGCAGAGCGCCCATGGCTTCTACAGCGGCAGACCGAATGTCGGAATGGACAGAGTCCGTGAGCAACGGAGCTAGCACCTGCGTCACCTGCTCTGCATATGGGAAGAACGCCTCCTCTAGATCTGACACGATGCTCGCGAGGAGCTGACATGCCGTCGCCTTCTCCTCTAGCACAGAAGTCCGGATGCGCAAATACTTGTCGTTCACTTGAGCGAGTTGGATGCCGTCTCCAGCGTATGACTCTCGATCTGTGTCACCGTCTGTGTCGTCATCGTCTGTCAGTTGCGACGGGTCCACTTCGAATTCCGCTTGCTGTGTCGCGGCGTCCAGTAGCGTCGGCATCACTACCGGCAAGTACGGTGCGACATCTTGCTTCAAGCAAGTGCAGAAGCGTGCCCAAGCCTGGAGCAAGTACGTCCGCAAGTTATCGTCACCGACCATGTGTGGCGTGTTGTGCATCTCCGCCATGATCTTGAGCACTGCGTGAGCGTCGTTTGCAAAGACTGCATTGCCAACAGCGACACCAATGATGCTGATGCATTCTAACGCGATGCCAGCCAAGGTCAATGGGCCACCAGAGATATTGTTGCTCTTGATCTTAGTGGCAGCTTGTAGGCACGAAAGGAGGATGGTGTGCAGCGTCGGCATTACGACAGAGTAGTATTGGGTGAAGGAGGAACCAGAGACGGTAGCGACTGACCCGATGGCCGTGATGATCTGCTCTTGGACGATACGAGTGCTGTTGTTGTATTGGAGTGCTGTCATGAGCGGCTGCAGGATCGACTCGAGGTACGGCGTGACGATCTCTGGAGGACAGAGATCCACAAATTGTCGCAAGGCCGTAGCGGCATGCGCTTGGAGTCGAACGTGGTCATTGTCCGAGACGTACCGCAGGAGAATGGGGAGAGCCTGGTCATGGAAACCTTGCTGAAACTGTGGCGTCTGATCAACACTGAGCTGCCCGATGACATCGATTGCCGTGCAGCAGACACGAGGATGCGGGTCGTACGCATGTGTGGTGAGTGACTGGACGATGGTTTCTAGTTCCGTCGGTGGAATCACTTCTAATATCTGGCATAGACCGACGAGTGCTGCATGGCGACAGACCCAATCGTCTTGTCTAGTGACGTACTCCTGGATGAGGGAGAAACAAACTGGGAGAGACTTTCGAGGACCAATCGCCGACACTAGTCGTTCCAGAGCTTCGGAGCCGACGTCAAAGTTGGAAATGTCTTGAGATGGTCCGTCTTCATCCTCCGCTTCATCACCACAATTCATGACACTCCATGTATCCTTGTCAGGCAACTCAAGCATCATGCGGAATGTGACTGGGTATACTTGCGACACAAACCCGTTGTTCTTTAAACGTCTGCATCTGGAAGGAGCTTGTTCAGCTAACGACACGAGGAACTCCATGGCCAACTGACGACATCCGTTCGGGACGTTCGGGTTATCCTGCACATCCGAAAGTTGGGTCATGAGTGCCACGACCTCTCGAAGGCAAGGAGTAAAGTAGGAAGCGTTTGGTTCAGTCATTTCAATAAGAACTTCCAGCACCTCCATCACCGTGTCAAAGTCCTGCATCTGAATGAAACGATGTAAGGCCTGCAGAACTAGTGGTACTGTTGCCTGTAATAGTTCCTGTCGTGTGTTTTCCAGACTCTCGAGCTGGATGACGATCATGCCCAAGGCTCGAACGGCGTTTAGAGTCACTCTACCTTGTCCATCCTGAAGACATGCTGCTAGAGCATTTAGCAACGTCACATCTAGTGGCTGACTCTGATCAATATCGTCTTCACTCTCAAGCTCTGAAGCGAGGTAGATGGCAAGTCGCTCAAAGACACGAAGTGTGGATTCACGAAGTTCGACCGATGCAGATGGAGTGAGCCATTGCAATAGAGTAGGTAACAAAGCCGGCCATTCCTTATCAGCGAGTAAGGTACTCCCTAGTTCACCGACAATATCACACGTTTTTCGTCGAATGCTCCGATTCACTTCGTCCTGTACGATGGCTAGCAATTCGCTTTTCACACGTTCACGCGTATCGGTACTAGCACGAGGCCATAGAGAAACTGTGTCACGCAACAAGACTCGTCGTAAAAGAACGGCAGCGAGACTACGCACGGCGTCATCTCGTCGAGAATGGATGACGTCCAATAAAGCCACTAAAGTCGCATCACAGTGCTCATATTTTAATTGAGAAAATCGATTTTCAGCATCGTTGCGTGCACTGTTGTCAGAGGAAAGTAGATGCTGCAGCAGTCCGTCCCAATCACCCATCGAGTCCATGGCAGCAGTGCGAATAACGCTGCTCGTGGTCTCGTCCACCAGTGGCTTAAATGGCTTCATTCTCACGTGCAGTCTCTGATTGGTAAATCAGAATAAAATTTAAACCAATCGTACTTATTTAATTTCTTAGCTTTTCTTTCCTTTCTTTAATGGAGGCTGGTAGCTTCCCAGTGGCAATGAAACGACTGAAGACTGTACTCTGTCAGGTTTCTGCTCATCTTCGACAGGTAAGAGGTCGTTGTACTTTTGGATGGCAACATGGAGTCGCTTTTGAAGGTCTCGAACTCGACGACGGATGACTGTTAGATTCGGATCGCGAGTCGATCGGAGATGGAGTAGCCAGTCATCGACTAGTGGTAAGTATCTCTTACGAATGCTCTTCACACCATCTTCCAAATGCTTAAACAGCACCTCATTGTCACCTGATCTCTCGCCAATGTTAGTCGGTACTTCAATCGTCAACTGGTAGGACGAATGACCCAATCCATACGCCTCCACGATATCATCCATTTCCATTTCAGCAGTGTCATCCTCACCTTCCTCATATTCTTTCGATTCGCCAACATCCTCCCATTCAATATCATCTTCCCCATCATTGTTATCGCCTTCAAAATCTTCCACAGAAGCATGTGACGTCTCCCACTGCCGATCAAAGACATCCAACGTCGGCACGATCATATTGAAGATGTGGTTCATCTCGACGAGTAGCTGCTCCATCTCTGGTACGCGTGACGCCATTTCCTT
The DNA here is from genome assembly GCA_023334545.1 of Salisapilia sapeloensis. Taxonomy (NCBI): domain Eukaryota; phylum Oomycota; class Peronosporomycetes; order Peronosporales; family Salisapiliaceae; genus Salisapilia; species Salisapilia sapeloensis. Next base: position 19,644 of record JAADVB010000135.1, on the reverse strand, counting down.
TCGTGTTTGCTCCCGTTTCGCTTCCATCACCCGTGTCTGATGCTGTGCAATCGCCAAGTCCTTGGCTTCCTGCTCTTCCTTTTTCTTGCGTACATGAGGAAATTGGTATCCTCGTTGCTTTAACCCGTCACTAGCTGCAATCAACGGAGGGTACTTGTCTCCAAACTTGTCTTCCCAAGCTTCTACTAGCGCTAGAATACGATTCACGTCTGCATTTTGCTCCAACTGAGTCGATCGGTGTCGCATAAGTATTCCCTCTGCTACCCGAAGCATGGCATCGTATAAAGGTCCGACTTGCTTTGCAACATGAGCACGGAAAATAGAGGATCGATCGAATACTTCTGCCACTAGTTTCTGTATCCTCGGCAGCATCTCCTTTGCAGATACTTTCCGCTGTAACTGATACATGCTCGCACGCAGCAGTTTATCGGCATATGTCGTCTGCGTCTCACGAGAAGCATCCTTATATACTTTCTTGATCGACTTTAATGCACTCTGGTATTCTGTCTTGTCATCTCCATTCTGTGTACCTCTCTTCCGTTTACCAGGCGTACGAAAGTAGACTTGCAATAGCTTCTCCATGTCGACCATCGATCTCAGACAGGTGTACGGACAGATGCTAAATGGAGAGTTAGTCGCAGAAAGCGTTTAGAGTACCTACTAATCACGACGTGTACCAGACTAATACACACAGTGAAGCTCACTTCGTTTAGCGGTACACTTTCCATCGGGCGACAGGTCGGATAAGCTCAGTTTTACAATTATCCTCGACTGCATAAGGCATGGCTTCTTTTCGGACGAATTCACAGCCACTGCTCTCACCTCTCTCGGCGCCGGAGAAAGAAGCGTCTCCGAGTGGCACAGTTCCAAGTGGCAATGACTCGGGAAAAGCAGAAGAAGGTCTTCTGGTCGAAGAGCACCCGCTCAACGTGAAGCATGAGCTCGTGGAGCTCCTTAAACTGGCTTGGCCAGTCATCGTGACGTCGGCGTTGGAGTTCGTGCCTGGATTTGCTACCGTAGTCATGTCTGGCAATCTAGACTCGCCATACACACAAGAGTACGTGAGTGCTGCTACACTCTCGACGACTGTAAGTACCCAATGGTCTTTTCCAAAGCGATGTTTTGTATTTAATTATGCATGTAGTTGACAAACTTGACGTCCGTGGCCATCGTCGTCGGTCTGTCGTCCGCTATTGATACGCTTTGTTCCCAAGCGTACGGGGCCCAGAGGCTGCACATGATCGGCATCTATTTCCAAGCTAGTCTCATCATCGTCGGCGTCGTTTGTATTCCCGTCTTCTTTTTCAATTTCTACGCAGAACAGATCTTGCTTGGTCTCGGGCAAGAACCAGACATTGCGTCCTTCGCTGGTCGGTTCTCTCGACTCAATCTCATCGGTCTGCCACCTCTCTTCCTCTATGAGCTGGAGAGACGGATACTACAGACACAAAACATTGTGTACCCGAGCGTTTTCGTCATCCTCATTGGAAACATTGTGACCATTCTGTCTGGCTACGGCATGGCGTTCCAGTCATCCATGGAGTTTGACGGTGTACCTCTTTCACGTTCGATTGCCAATTGGGTGATGGCGATTGCATTATCGCTGTACATTGCATTTGGACCCAAGTCGACTCGTCAATGGTGGGGTGGATGGGACCTAAAGGCTGCAAGTAAGCACGTACCTCTCTACCTGCGCATTGGATTCCCAGGCATGATCATGGTTCTTTGCGAGTTCTTTGCTTTTGAACTCATGACGATCTTTGCTGGTTTACTACCTAATGCCAGTCTTCAGCTGAGCGCCCACTCGGTCGTTGTCAACATCAACTTCCTCATCTACATGGCCTTCCTGGGTCTCTCAGTCGCGTCTAGCATTCGAGTCGGCAATGCCTTAGGTGCGGGTCGCCCGAAGCAAGCAAAGATGGTTAGCATCATTTCGTTCTTCGTATCCCTCGCAGCATCCATCATCGTCGCGATAATCCTCATGACTCTTCGCTTCGAGATTTCCAAGCTTGTCATCGACGACATGTCCGCCGTCGGAGCTGCTGGGGCACTCTTCATCGCATGGGGCCCCTTCCAGACTGTAGATGGCGTCAACGCTATTTGCCAAGGGGTCTTCCGAGGTGCTGGAAAGCAAATGCCTGCTGCGATTACGAACGGAATCGCTTACTATGCTTTCGGGATGCCGTTGGCTGCCCTCCTCGCCTTCTTAACGGATCTTGATGTGAAGGGACTATGGATCGGCTTTGGCGTCGGGGACTTTTTGTCCATGGCAGGACTCATTGTGCTCTGGCTCCGATGGGATTGGGACAAGTTGTCCGAAGATGCTTCGAAAAGGACGGAAGATCAGACATAGAGATCTAAATAGCTAGTATTCCTAACTGCTAATACATGACACGACCTACACTGTACTTGATCTGCATCTTGTTAGTGTGCATGAAAAAGCAAATGACGTTTTCATGTATTGATATAATCTGCATGTTGCAATGGATTTAATCTTGTATCTTACCACTACTTACAATACGAGGTGTCGAATTTTATTCATCGGTTACCAGCATCCTTTAGTCGTTGTGCATAGCGCAGCGTATTGAGCGTATTGTTCGCCATTGCTGCGGCTGGAGATACCGTCGCAACTAGCACAACACGACTGTAATCGCTCGCGTTGTCCGTCTTTCGAAAGCTGTCCCGAAGCAATTGCGTCAGCTTGCTTTGTCGAAATGGAACATGAGCAGCACCCAGATCCATCGCTCTCACACACTCCTTCAAGGCCAATAGGCTTTTATTGATCTCCGCACCTTCCCTCCGTGTGCTTTTCCTGCGATGAAGCATGTTAGAGATTGATAGTAGAGCATAAATAAAAGATAGTGTACGAGTCTGTCTGAGTTTCCGACGCTCTCTCACTTCCAGCCAGATCGACCATGGCAAGCCGCCCAACGACATCTCCTTTCGCAACCAGCGTTATTCGTAGAAGTGCATGTGATCGAGATGACTCATCGTGAACTGCATTCGCACTTGTTGCTCGAGCACCTTCACCTTTGTGTACGAGTGATAGTAGTTCCTCACTATCGGTCACGGTCGTCTCTGTAATCCCTGCAATCTGCACTTGACCATCACCATCCTCTCGCATCTGCACCCTCTTTCTATTCGAAAGCAAGTCGAGGACGTGATTTTGGTAGATTTCAAAGTAGCTGACGAGAACTTCTGGACTTGACTCGGCTGCTCGCACCCGATCAAAGAGCTCTGCGATGCCTTGGCGACTGAGCGACTGCATTGTAAATGTCTTTCCAGATCCTGTTTGTCCGTACGCAAAGACGGTGAGATTAGTTGGAGTTGATGTGGATGCCAAGAGAGATGGCAGCAGTGGTTGCAAGGTTGCATGATAAACCTCGTCATTTGACTGCTGCTCGTCAAAGACACCATCAAAGAGAAAAGAATGATTCTCCAAAGCTTCAGAGCAGTCTACTTTCCACTTTGGCTCGTGCACAATGAGTTCTTGAGGTAGACTGTGTCGACTTGGACATTCACGCGTGTACAAACAAGAGACAATGTCATATTCCTTTGCTTTCACTTCTTTCGATGCAAGAGGGCGCTTCCGTACAAAGACAGAGAGGCGAGGGGTATCATCAACACAAATGGATTCAGTTAGCGTCTTTCCATCTCCATGAAGCCGTCGTGATGACAATGACTTTCGATAGTCCTCCACCAAACGACGAAACTTGTAGTTTGTGTCGTCTCCATGCTGACGAATTTCTCGTTTTTGACGCTCTTTTTCTTTGACCTGCTTGCTCCGCCGAGCCTCTCGCTTCCGCTTAATCTCTTCTAACGCTTCCATCGTCGACTTTGGTGGCTTTGGTGGTGGCTTAATCGGTTTCAGTGGCTTCTTCGGTCGAGTTTCCAAAGCGTCTGCTAGCGCATCAGGCTCTGAAAGCTGGTTCGATGCAGAGTGATCCACCGGCAATGGCTTTAGTTTCGACTGACTCAGTCTCTGCGAGGGAGAAGGCAATGCATTTTCGATGGATTGCGAGAGATTGAGCGCTCGATGAAATCTATCTGAGGACAGCGATTCTAGTTTGACTTTCCCTCGAGAACTTTGCGGACGAGAAGACGGTGCTGAGTCTTCAGTGGGCAGTGTTGGCGTGGGTAAAGGAGACAATATCTGCTTTGATCGATCTGTTGGAGTCGCAACTTTCTCTCTTAATGGTAATGGGCTATTCATAGGACTCTGCTTTGGCGACCGACTTTGGTAGGTAGATGAGCTAGCTCGTGCTTGTTTCCTCTTAGCAAATGGATCGACTAATGCTCGTTGTTTCCACTTGTTTACTGACATCCCTTCACACGAATCCAAATTATCATCTTGCTCTGGAGTCTGCAGTGACTTTTTCCATGGCTTAAAGTATGGAGTTTGGTCAGCTTTATTATCATTCGGTGCATCATCCTCAGCAAGCGAATGCTGTGACTCTGCTTCGGACTGATTTGTCCTTGGAGGTTTCCATTCATCTCTAGAATCAAGACTTGGGTATCGACTAGCACTTGGAATTGGCGTTGGTACACGATGCTGTGGTTCATCCTCCATCTTTGGTAACTTGGTCTTCATGAATTTATTTAGAGGCTTTTCCCACCGCCCACCCCGAAGGTGTGGATCGCTGTCCATGCTGTCCACTAAGGTAAGAGGGTAGCGTGGGAAATCTTCGGGCAAGCGAGCATTGGGAGCAGAAGGTTGAGCAGCCCAGTTCGGTAAAGATGGTAAAGGAGGGGGAGTTGCAAGTCGAGCATTGCGAGGGTGCTCAGGTAAGGAACGAAAATCATAGTAGTCGCTTTGGTAGTCTCCAGCGTCTTCATGGAGACGACGCAAAGACCCTCGGGCCTCCATGGATTGTATCGATATGAAATGTAAGGTGAATGAAACGACTATTTGGAACAATTTTATCCATGTATCCGTTCAATGTCACGTTTACAAAGTACTACTAGCACTATCTGTTCTCTCCTAGATACACGCACTATAGTAAAGAATCTACTTTCTTCTCTCAGGCATACGCTTGTATAAAATCGCCATTGGTTCCTCCGTTCTCAAAGATTATTTTGGACATCACCGAGAAGTACACGTAGAAAATGAAACGCATTCCGTCATCAGCTTAATAACTATCCACACCGAAGATAGGTTTCCCTAAGCTTTCATACGGATCTCAAACTTTTTATTGCTAGCAATCATTCGGAACGACTAGCTTGTCGCCTACAGAGTCAATTTCGAAATGATCTTCTCCTGCAAAATCGTTCTAAAATGACTGGTTCTCAATATCTTGCTTACAATTTCCAAGTGATCTGCTGTTGTAGCAGTTAACAACCGTTAGGAAACGACACCACCAGAATTGTGCGGCTCCAAATCAATTTGTGCACGGTACGATGCTTGCGTCCCTCGCGAAGAAGACAGCGCTGAACTCCCGTCAGCAATCGCTGCGGGCGATGAGCTCTATCAAATACTCGGAGTTCGGCCACCCACTTAACGTTCTATCGTAATAATCGTCAAGTCCAGTGAGAGCCTCATGGGATCTAATTAATGTGATCATTAGCAAAGACGAAGGGGAGGAGACGGCCAAGCCTGGCAAGGGACAGGTTGCTCTCAAGTTCTTGGCGGCACCCATCAATGTTGCCGACCTTTCGCAGATCCAGGGCGCATACGCTCTCAAGCCCAACTTCCCAGCAGTCGGTGGTAACGAAGGTGTCGCCGTTGTCACGGCCGTCGGTGACGGTGTCGACAACGTCAAGGTGAACGACCGTGTTATTCCCACTCAGTCCGGATTCGGTACGTCTACTTGTCCATGATTGAAACACGAATGGGATAGTATGGATATAAGATATTATTATTCCTTTAATATAATAATTATACACCCATCGACATGTATACAGACAAAAGCAGATACTTATACACATTGGATCTGAACAGGCACGTGGCGAACGACGGCAGTGGCTTCTTCTCAGGACGTTTTGGCCATTTCGGACAAAATCTCGGTCGAGGACGCTGCGACCATTGCAGTCAACCCGTCGACTGCTTACCGCATGCTGTCGGACTTTGTCGACCTCCAGAAGGGTGACGTCATCATTCAGAACGGTGCAAACAGCGCCGTCGGCCAGGCTGTTATCCAGCTCGCCAAGCTGCGTGGTGTGAAAACGATTAACATCATTCGCGACGACGGAGACTACGACGTCACGGTCGACCACTTGAAGGCCCTCGGTGCCGACATTGTCTGCACGGCCGACTACGCCAGCACGGCCAAGTTCAAGGAGCTCATCTCGGACCTTCCGGCGCCGAAGCTCGCTTTGAACTGCGTCGGCGGCGACACAACGACTGCCATGGCCAAGGCTTTGGCCAAGAAGGGTACGCTTGTGACGTATGGTGGCATGGGCAAGCAGCCTGTGAGCGTCGGCACGTCTGCGCTCGTCTTTAACGACATTTCTCTCCGTGGTTTCTGGATGAGCGAGTGGGTCAAGGAGTCCAGTGTGGAGGAGCGTAAGAAGATGTTGGAAGAGCTTGCTAAGCTGGTGGAGCAGGGCAAGTTGCGTACTTGGATAGAGACGTACAAGTTCACGGACTTTGAGGATGCGTTGCTTGCGGCCGTCAACCGCACGACGAAGCGCAAGGTCGTCATGTTGATGGAGTAAGCAGCTTGACCAAAGAACGAAAATGAAAGACACGGTTTTTCCTTTTTAATGGTAAAGAATGGCGTATGGATCTTGACTAGGACGGACGTGGCTGTGTACGAGTGCTTTCGTCAGTGTCTCTATGTCCTGTACCTGGACGTCAAACGTTTTCACTGCTTCCCCTAGTTGTTTTACAGCGTCAATCGTTGCGGAGGCGTCTTGACTTGGCTTGTACCCTTTTGCTAGTAGAAGATGCGTTGGTAGTTGACCTTCGACACGTAGGAAGTGGAGTAGTTTAGCTAGGAACGTATCAGCGATTGGCCATCCACTGCCAAAAGATTTCAGAGCACTCGTCTGATCTAGTTTAGACGGCGCATGAAGACTATGGTAGTAGACGTGGTCGCTAGTTGGAGCATTGGGTAAGTGCAGGGCTGCGACGATGACTAGCTCGTTGATGTTGCTGTCGCTAAGAACATGGGTGAGGTGGTCTGCGACTTCCCATGCTGATTGCGACGTGAGCGAAGCAGAGTCGATGGAGAGAAGGGAGATGGATGCACTGGCATCTGTGCTTACACTGAGGTGGGATATTTGCACTTTGCTTCGGAGGTCGGATGCAAGCGTCTCCAATGGGCGTGGGCCTTGTTTGTGTGGATGAGTTGGCGATTCGAGCGATGACAGCACATCTATTGCATCATAAAGTTGTAGATAAGGACGGTTGACTTACTTATGGATAGTTGACAGGAAATGGAATGAAACGTACGTTTTCCTGCTAGTGAAAAGTCATCGAATGCGAGGAAGACTCGAGACCCAAATGCTATCTCGGCCATGATGATCTCGTGGTTTGATATGTGTCAAGAGTAGGTCTTCCCAAATTAATTACAACATTCACGCAACAATAAATGAAAATGTAACTTCAAGTTGGAACGATATCCGAGTACACCTACTTTATTCTCTTTGTACATGGATATACCATGTCGTTTCGATTGAATTTACCTATATGAAAGTTTTTTTGATGGTACAGCTATGCTACTTTCTACGCTGCCACCGAGGGCTTCACAAGTGTGGCGCTTTCCAAATCAGGCTCCACTCGCTCCTTGCAACTTTGGTTCTTGAAGTACGCAAAGCCACTGATGCTTAGGAACGAGAGCAGGACGCAAACTTGCATGCACCACCACATTGTGCGTGGTCCATATTCCTCGTAGAGTACACCACCCACGAGACTACCGACTGCAAAGCCAAGGCCTGTTTGGATGCCGTTAAGCAGTCCGATGACAGTGGCTTCACACCCGGCAGGCGATCGAGCATATACATACTCGGTAGTGGAAACCACGATGAGCGCAAAGTTGAGGCCGTGGAGACTGTCTAGCGCGACAGCCGACCATGCATTTGTCATCACAGCGTAGTACGCGATGCGGATGCAATAGGTAACGGCCGACAGCAAGAGCACATTGGTGATACCAATACGTTTGGTAATTGCTTGTGCGAAGAAGAAGAATGGCAGATTGGAGATGTTCTGGAGCAAAATCGCTGTACCAACGATGCTGGAGCTCTTGCCGGAGAGGTTGAAAAGGTTTAGCGTGTAGAAACTTGTGATGGCACCTAGCACTACAGCCATGAAGAAGGCGGAAAGCAGTAGCAGTAATACATCCACTTCCTTTGCTAGGAGTTTAATACCTTCCCATAGCGTTGGTCTTTGCTCATTTGTGTCAGGTCCTAGTAAATGCGTCGATTCATTAGGATGCTGAGCGCCATGGTCCGATTTCTTTGGAGCAGGAATGTGACGAAGCGGGATGAGCGTGAGAATCGAGAGGATGAAAACGAGGTTAAATGCCCATGACAACCCCCATGTTGCAGCGAGCGCGCCAGCAATGTATGCAAACATGCCGAAACCGACTGGATCGAAAATCCTCTGCTTGCCAAAGTCTCCGCCGACCTTCTCTAGAAGGTGGAGCACTGCCGTGTCTAGGAGCGGGTTGCCAGCAGCGTATAGAATATTGCCGAAGAGGACGAGAGCAACTGCCGACGTGAACGAACTGGCGAACTGGAAGAGGAACAGCAGGAAAGAGCCTCCAATGTACGTGCAAATATGGACGAGGCGTTGGTTGTCAAGAGCATCGGCGACGGCTCCCCATAACGGCGGTGATGCCGCGGCGCAGAGGTACTGGATGGTCTGCAGTGTCGCCGTCTCAACCTTGGATAGACCCATGACTTGCTGCGCAAAGATGGGGAGGTAGGTTACCATGGCCCCATAGCCACCGAACGAAAGCGTGTAGCATACTTTCGGTGCCCACAGTAAATTGTCCGCTCTTCCCAGCTTGGATGCCATCTCTGCCAACGAAAGTGTTTTGTAAAATGACATATTGAGAGGAGCACATCCCGACGACTGCGTTTGCGAAGTGGTTGAACATCATGGCATGGAGATAAAGCAGCTGGATCGAACGGGTACATAACTGAAGCTTACATGAACGAAAGGAAACGTTGGCGGTTGCGCCACCAGTGACACGAGTCTGCACTTATCTCAAAAGATGTTCGTTCAATTGCGACTGGAGCATGCTGGAGTACTTGGTTCTCTTAAGTGGGTGTTTGATTGTACAGGGAAGGAACATGTCTCCTACCTGATCTTCAATATTGTCTGAGCTCGTCAGAACATGGATTCCTTTTGTATTTTTTGATAGCGATGTGTCGACTATGACGCTTGTAAAATGTGACTTCTCTTGTTGTGGTACTCGGGATAGTTAAGAGATAGAAAACTCAGCACTTACTTGACAAGAGTAGGTAAGGAGTGAAATGCTAGCGATAAGGTATAATGCAGTCAGCGTATTCAAATATAAAATGGAGGGTAATTGTGACCAGTATTGAGGTGCAACGTAGTGTAATCTGTTCGTGGCGTAGTTCGTAATTCACATCGTGCTTTCGTGGTTGAACGTGATGTTTTCATCCTTCAAGTAGTGGAGTGAGAAGGCGATGCGAGCTGACGTTTAAAGCGCGACACTTTCCAAGCCGATCGACATTAGCATAGCACGTAGGGTGTGTGGTTGGAGGTATTTGCTACGGACATCGGTACTCAAGTGGAAAGCTGTTGACCTATGTTAAGCAGCAAAAGAAGTGTGTGTACGCCTTCGCTCTTCTGTGTTGAAGATACAGTCAATTCCGATCTCAACGGTGGTTTCGCTGGCTTTGATTATTATTTGGCACGTGATGCAAGCTTGGTGACCCGAAGTGAGTTTTTCTCATAGAGCGTATGGTGGACTCGTTCATGTGGCGAAATCAAAAGATAGTGTGCACCCGTCCGATCGGTATCTAGATGGTCGTGAGAATCGCCTCGGTTAGCATGGCAGAGCTCCAGGTCGTTTAGCATGTTTATTTCATGGCGTCTTCGTCTCTATGCCGAGCCTTTGTCCATGCATTTACCACTCAAGCGTTCCATGAAAATCAGCACGCTTGGCCTTGCACGTCCTTCCTTCCTTCAAATCGCCGAATGGTCCAAGTTACCAAACACTTTGGCTTGCTCTGACAATACAGTGCATTCTACTGACGACTGCTACGCACATCATCATCTTTAAATCTACAAAGCATCATCTTATGAATAGAAGAACCACATACCTCCACGTTCGTCGATCCAGAGCTGTCCCCGTATGCTGCTGGTGGCCTAAAATTCCCGAACGGTCAACCTTGTCAGTCGATGTCGTTTCCTTACACCTACAACTTCCTACTGATCCATTTCGTCTAGATATCTCTAAGAATGAAGTATGTGATGCATATCGAATCGTGTTTATTTGCTTTACACCGTTTCTGGCAAGATGAACCGCTTGCCAACCTTTCGATTGTAAGCGATGGCTTCTTCACGTACTTTACGCTGGTGCTTGAGTTGACTCTTCGAGCCCGCGCGTTCAACCTCATCAGGTCGTTCCGGAATAAGGTCCGTGTACACTTCCAGTCTGCCACTCAGTCGACGCACCTTTTTCAAATGCTTCTCCTGCAGCGTCACGCCCATCGCTTCGATTTCCTCGAGACAAACCAACGCTCTTCTGAGCTTATTGTGACGTGCATACAGGTCCACCATCATGCCCAAGACAACATTATCCGGCTTCATATCTCCATCTCGGTATTTCTTCTTCAACTCTTCGTACATGGCTTCAGCATTCTCAATCCGCTTTGAACGTACGAACAACTGCATGATCATCCGATACGTGTACTTGTCTCGACGCAGACCTAGCTCATCATACGAGTTCTCAAAGAACCGACGGGAGCGTTGGTGACGCATGGCATTGGCGTACACGCCCAACATCGAGTTGAGACTAGCAGTCGTGACGCGAACGTTTTCGTCTTCCTGGAGTTCAGCAAACAACCGCTCCGCCTTTTCCAAGTTACTCTCCTGGTGTCGACCAAAGTCCGTCAAGTCCATTGGTCGCTGCTCCAGCTCGTCATACTCTCGCTTGTCCGACTGCACGATCGCATCCATCTGCTTCTGTTCGTCCTCCGATAGTTCCATGCCTTCCTCATCATCCATCGTGCCATCATAATTCCAGTTCTCCAACGATGTTGTCTCTCGGAATGGTCGAGACAAGTCGACGTGTCGACCTTGCTCGTCATATTCGATCGGTTCTTGGTAAATGGGCTGGTTCGGACCTGGTTCAGGCTTGTTACGAGGCGCTTTCTTCACAATCTTCTTCATCTGCGACCGAGCGTAGACGTTGAGCATCGTGTTGTACGTGATTTCATCCATGGGCACCTGATGCTTTCGCATGTGTCCAAGGACTTCCTCCGCCTGGACGACATCTCCTTGCTTGGCACATGCATGCAGGACAGTATTGTACGTCACGACGTCCGGGATGTAGTCGTACAGCTCTTGCATCTCCTGGTAAAACTCAATCGCTTTGTGTGCGTAATAGTGGGACTTGGCACAGGCGTTGATGAGCGTGTTAAACGTCACCGGTGATGGGGTGAGGCCACTTTCAAGCATATCGTCCAACAAGTTTAAAGCTCGTTCGACACGGCCGATTTTGGCAAAGCCGTGGATAAGTACCGAGAACGCATAGACGTTCGGGTCCGCCACGTGAGCACGCAAAAGGTGGAACGTCTCAAATGCTTTGTCGACGTCGCCTTCATCAATGGCGGCCTGCATGAGGACAGTGAAAGACGTCTGATCGGGAACAAGACCTGCCACCTGCATCTTTTCCATCAAATTGTACGCCCACGTCGTGCGTCCTGCCTTAGCACAGACGTTCATGGCAGCATTGTACGTCGTCACGTCTGGGATGACTCCTCTCTCTTTCATTCGGCCAATCGTACGGACTGCAGTGGCAGGTGCAGAGGAGTCATTTTGGGCAGTTCTAGCGAGAGCGTTCAGGTAGAACATGTACGACTCGGTGTCTGGACCGACGTGGTGAGGAATGTCAGACAGTTCGTTCAAGAGGTCTTCATCAACGGCTCCAGAAGTACTGGAAGCACTGCCGACAGACACTTGCGTGTCTGTATGCGTGTACTGAGCCAGGTTCTGTTCCATACGCGTGAGCAGAGCGTTCGCTTTCGTGTGCTCTCCTTTTGCTGCTAGCACTTGAAGAGCAAAGTTATAATCCTCAACACTTAGTTCCCGAACAACATGCTCTTCTAATTCCTCCATCTCTTGCTGCACGTCCGAGTCTCCACGGGCGACGGCATTAAGTTTGTGGAAAACATCGGAGACGTCTAGATCCGCCAACGTCGGTTCTTTTTCATAGATGTAGTCACCTTCTGGACCGAGATTCTCCAAGTAGTCATGCACTTCATCAAGTTCTCGCTGGAGCGTTTCGTCCTGCTCCATCGATCTCCACAGCTCCTGGTTTCGAGCATTCATGAGGCTCCCATTGCGCAGTTCTTGTAGACTCTGTTCATGTGTCTTGTGTCGTGCAATGTCCTTTTGGTTCTTCTTCTTATTTTCTGGCGGTCGGTAGTTCGACTTCTTCGGTGCAAAGGCAGAATTGCCACCTCGACGCTTAAGCAGTGGCGAGGTCGTGGAGATAGACCGAAGATTGATGGATGTAGCCGACGGACGTTGGCACGCACGGATTGCACGCATAAAAGCAAAGGACTGCATGTCTGTGGCTGTATGAAAAAACGCTAGGACGTCGTATCAATGGAGATCAGTCTACCTACAAACGAGATGAGGTCTTTTCTGATAATCGACAGGAGCGACTGGATGGGGTGCTCATCGTCCCGTAAAAGTACACCTGTAGTTTATGTATAGTAATTTATTTATTGATATAAATTTAATAGGACAGCACACTAAGATAAAAAGTCGCGCATGACCGCGATGCCGGCATTCGAGGAAGGTCAGCGCATCGAGGATGGCGAACAGTGCAAAGGAACGGTCCGATATGTTGGAACCGTTGCTACTTCAAAAGATCCAGCAATGTTGTATTACGGTAATACGCCCCAAAATGACAAAATGAAGCAGATCTAAATATCTTGTGTATCTAGGCATCGAGTGGGATGAATATGGACGAGGTAAAAACGATGGTAGTGTTGTAGACGGCCAAGGTACTTTTCATCGGTATTTTGATGGACCTCCAGCCAAGAGTATCAACAAGACGCTTCAGTACAAGTGTTCGTTTGTCAAAGTCAGCACCATGGACAGCATCGCGACGTCCACACGTACGACATTGATGGATCAGCTTCGTCAACGCTATAGCAAAGGCGAGAGCGGCAACACTTCTAAAAACAGTATTCCGCTCAAAGAAGGTGACGTCGAATCCACTGGACAGGTTGGAACGACATTAGGCAGCACTAGGACGATCGAGTTCGTCGGAGCGAAGAAGCTCCAGTCGCAGCAAAATTTGGGAACGGTCGAACGCATCACGTTATCTTCTTCCCATATAGCATCAATCGGTCTGTCCAGCCCAAAGGAGCTGCAGGACCTTGTACCTCAGTTATCCGAGATCGATCTGTCGTCGAATCTCTTTTCCGACTGGCGAGAAATCTCTACTTTACTTTCAGAACTACCCCACTTGGATACACTCGTGCTTAGTGACACTCGCTTTCCACAGGGTCTAGTCAATACTACATACCCTACCGCTGTCTATCCTAACCTTAAGGTTCTGGTGCTGCACAAGACGCAGTTAGACCTTGTAGATGTCGTACAGATGATCAATCATCACTTTCCTCATCTGGAAGAGCTCCATTTTGCTGGAAATGATGTGTCGAATGATAAACTACAAACAGCTTTCGCTAGTAACTTAGGCGAGTGGCAGCACAGTCTACGAGTGTTGGATCTAAGTGACAATTGTCTTTGTGATTGGGACGTCGTGGAATCAACAGTCGGGACGCTCTTCTCACGTCTCGTGCAGCTAGTAGTAAACAACAATGATATTAAAGCACTGTCGGGTCAAGTGGATCGCAAAGTGTTTCCGAGTCTTCAGTCACTTTCGATCTCGGACAATCAAATCGAGTCGTGGCGGTCCATTGACCACTTGAACTCATACCCTCATCTCGTCTCTCTCCGCTTCATGCGGAATAAACTAGTGCACGGTATGAGTGCAGGCGAATCCAGATTGCTCCTCATCGCTCGTGTGGCACACTTACAGACTGTTAATGGCGGCGACGTACGCAGTCGAGAGCGTCAGGACTCGGAACAATTATACTTGAAGCGAGTCTTGGCCGAGTTGGCCGTAAACGCTGATAACAACTCGGACGATGACCACATGCAGATGCTACATCCGCGACTGAAAGAGTTGATGGACAAGTATCCTCACATTCGTATACACACGGATGGTGGTAGCGACGGACCAGAGAAACTAAGCAAGAGCCTAGTGCGTGTTCAACTGGTCCCAGTCGCTGCTGTTGCCGCTGGGTGTGATCCGATCGACAAGCGGATTCCGGAGAAAATGACGATTAGCCAAGTCAAGCATCTTGCCGGGAAGAAGTGGCGAGTGGACGCAGAAAAGTTGCATCTGTCGCTTCAAGTCGATACCAAAGTACGTTTATCGCTTGTCTAGTAGAAATGTCTACTAACGACTAGGATAGAGCATGCCGCTACCCATGGATGATGATAATGCAGAGATCGGGTGGTATGGTCTCCAGGTATACTACATCTACTCTTCTCTTTACAATGAAGGACTAATGCGGTGTATAGGACGGAGCCAAGGTACTGGTGAACGACAGCTAACAAAAGATAAATCTCATGTGCTTTTTTATTAAAAATTACTTTCCTTCCTGCTCCACATGCTGGTTGGCTGCGTTCGGAGCGGCGTGCTTCATCGAGTCATGATGTTGGATGTAACGCTCGCCCTCACTCGGGTGGATGCGGTCATGGGACTCTGTCTGGCGACGCTCTGGGTCAAAGTTCACCGACGGATCGTGGTTCAACTTGTTGTACGAGACACCGCCGATGAGCGCTGCAGCGGCGCCGAGGCATGCTAACAAGGGGAAGATCTCCGGATCGCGCGTGCGGATCATTTGAACGTACGATTTGCTTTTGCCATCAACGTTGAAGGCAGGCACCTTGCCTTGGCTGGAAGACTTGTCGGAAAAGAATCGCTTTCCCGAAACTGTGGTCTGACGAAGACGCTGACGAAGCATGGACGTGAACATTTTTCTGGTGGTGCGGTCGATTTGGTGAGTACTTGGTCGATTCAAGAATGAACTACGAATAGACTCTTGCATCCGACCAGAAGTAGAAACGACTTCGTGGTGCGTCGCATACTGTGAAGCAAATCGAACAAGTAGAAATTTATTGCTTCAATTTAAAGTAGCTAAAGTAGGAAGATACGGTAAAAGTGGCGGTAAAATCTTTCGGAAGAGTACCGCGAAAAAATGATAGTGCCTAGCCTTCGTTCATGCGGAGTTGGTAGATAATAGATACTTGAACTTGTCTGTAGAGGTCCTGGTCGACTTAGCTCGTGCTTGGTGAGACGGTCGGTGCATGTCGTCCAAGCCGTCCTCATAGTCTAGCTCTTCTCGCGCCAATGTCAAGGTGGAGGCATGCTCGACCTTTTCTATGCACAACGCGCACACAAAGACACGTTGGCAATGCACATTCTGATCACTTCCGAACGAATAGAGCTCCTGATGTATACTACACTTTTTGCACAATGCTTTCCGGCAGATTTGGCATCTCGATCCTTTCTTGAGCATCGAATCGACAAGTCGACCACAGGTCTTACACGCAGCCGATAGCCGACGGCCTTCTTTCCCTGCGGACTGGCGGATGTACCATGCCAACTTTTTCATGAAACCGCAATGGATGTGTCCGTTCAAGTTAATGCTCACGACTTTTGCCGCTTCTTGGATCACGAACGGTCGTTGGAGCTCTCCGCCACAATAGAAAGCTGCCCGATTGTAGATTTCCACGACACCTGGCTCCGTTTCTCGAAAGACGCCACATAAGGCCAAGTTACCAGGGGTCGCATGCTTCAGTTTGTGGAGTCCAGGGAAAGAAAGAGAATGTAATAAGTGGAATCCAATGCGCTCTCCACTCGGTAGGAAAGCGATGCCGTTGTACTCCATGTAGACGTAATAGTGGCTTTTCGCTACTAACCGAATGACCGGTAGATGCGTGTTTTCTCGGTACTTGATCACAAGCGAGCGGAATGGATCGGTAATGGACGGCTTGTGGATGGTTGATAAGATGGCGGCATCCACCGTGTCGTCTTTCAAGTAGGCTGTTTTCACACGCATAGAGTCTAGTGTCGGATTAATGACGCCGTACATGACATCGTCCAAGGATCCATGGAGCTTCCCAATGAATCTAAAGTCCGCGATATCATTCGAAGGGCTCGCTGACTCTCCGGGCGTACGGCGAGTACGGACGCGAGTTGGCGCCGCAAAGACCCAGTTATTGGCATGGCTGTCTCCATCTCTTTTCTGGACATAGGCTCGAATATCATCATCTCGACGAACGAAATGCCATCTACCATTCGGAAGTTCTTTTTTCGTCCGTCGGAGTTCTTCATACTCTTCCATGTGTGTCTGTACAAGGCGCTGCGCTGCAGTTTCAATGCTGCGATGATCTTCCGATGTAATCTGGAGACTCGGAAACAAGTCCATTGAACGCATTGGCGGATGTGACACCATGACCGGCAAGAAAGCTCGAGTAGTGAATTTCTTCTTTTATTTTGTGATCTGACCGATCTCCATTCATTTCGCAATGTCAGTACACGTCGTTATTCGTGCCCACGTGCACCTTCTATCTTTCCAACCTTCAACTTCTTCATAAAACATAGTTTTTACTTGAATATGCTGTAAAACGTACTTGAGACACCCAATCAACGATGAATGACGGGTTTTAATCCGCATGACAAGCGTAAAAATTAGCTCCGGTGTTGGCAGCTGGGTCATTGACGTGTCAAAGTGGACGAGAGAATGGCATTTAACGAGTACCGAGGGAGATAAACAGAAGTCGTATTCGAACGCTAGTAGACTCCGCACTGGAAAATGCATTATATCTTCGTACTAGACTCGCTGGAACGAGATGAAAAATAGTGACCCTGACTTTAGCTGCCTGATAAAAATCGAAAAGATCGGGTACGAGCATAAACGTAGCGAGCGACGCTAGAAGCGTAGAAACACTACAAAATTATACGGATGGGTTGCCTGACTACAAAACAATCAGTTGGTTACAATCATATCGCCACGAGAGGACTATTAGCATCCAAGTGGCCATCGTTGCTCTTAAAAGCGACTAAAAGTAAAGAAGCTCTTTCAGTTGTAAATTGAAAGTACAAGAGACAACATGGTGACAAGAGCAAAGTAAGTAACCGCCGGCTACTAGTACCACTGGATACTCTAGCAAGCAGGAGACGGTATGGGTTTGATTGCGATGGTCATCCATTGACCAAAGTCGAAGTTTCTTCTCCCATCATCGAAATTCAAGGCTGATCCTTCAAATCTATCCTTGCAATCAAACTACCGAACTAGCAGCAACGCACGGCTGCTTTCTGCTGGCTCGAATGACCAGAGTACAAACGAAATGCAAGTCGATTTCTTGTGCCTGGAATCCACAATAGCTGCATGGCAAACTCCCGTAACTTGTGGTACAACAAACGGCAACGGCTACTACGCCCTTGATAGATGATCTTTTTCTTCATCCTCACTACTGAAAATCACTACAGGGCTATTTATACAAGGACAGCGTACTACAATGCAGTCATCAAATTAAGGCCTTGCGATCCTTTGCAACTTACGAGGCGCTTATAAGAAGGATATATTTGAAGCGCACTCGTAAAGTGTATAGTCATTGTCACTACAAACAAGCTGAGCATACTCATTGCCAGCTTTCAAAGACACTTCAAGACTGAGGACCTCTAGTCATGTAGCACAGCTTTATAGTAATTAGCAAACTGATCAATCATCCATAGTACTTTTGTAGGCAGGAAAATGATCAAATAAAGAGTTCGTGCGAGTCTGCCGGATGTTTTAAGTGCCGCTTGGAGATACACGGGTTCAACTTTGACCACGACTTTTGATAATCGCCTATAAGTAATATAGAAATCAAGCCAACATCTTTTTCATATCTGCTGTGAGGTACGAGCTTCCCTGCACGACGACGCAACGGTAAAAGTAGCAAAATTGGATGCATTTGTCGTAATTGCAAGTGAAAAAGAAAGCTCGCATAGGCAGCTAGCCCGTACGAATAGGCAGTATAGTTTTGGACTGCTTGCGCCTCGGCCAGCTGGGTTACCACTGGCTGCACACAGACCACTCAGATCGCACTCTCTTTTTATATGTCGACGAAAGCTAAGCTAACTCCATACTCGCATTCAAAGCGTATCCCTGACGTGCAACAGTTCAGTACCTCTGTCATATGCCACGAACTCTATTCTTTCATGATAGTACAACTCTACGTTCAAGGGTACGCAATTGTAATTGATCTCTCTTGAGCTCCATCGTGCCGTGAAAACGAAAGATTAGTCATTCCTTTCCATTCAAAAGAGTGATATGTCTACGCGCCGAAACAATGCAAACGTGCGCTCGATGAAGTCACGAACAAATAACATAAAACTTTTGAAGGTATGGCTTGAGAAACGGGTCACCTTGATCACGGATAAATAGTTACATTATGCTACGTGGTGGTACGTCTCGTCACTTGCCCATTGCATCAGTCATTTTACGGGAAAGGCGGAACGCATAGGATCTTTGAGAAAAGGTGAAACGTGTGCAATGAGTTTGCATCCACGATTCAGAGTGATACAGCGGTAGGAGATTTTCAGGCTTCGACATTTGAAGCAAAGATGAATAGAGCGCTAGGGAGTGGACGAGTCCTCCCACAATGACGTTTGGCCACGTTTCTTTAGCAACAGGTAGGCTAGATAGGATGCGCATCCACATCGAACTAGGAATTCTATTATTAACAATGCATTGATGCCATTCCTCCACATTCACATGACCGACATGACCGCTTGGACCATAAGAAAAGTTAAGGCAGTTTCGTGTCGTAGCAGTCAGCCTAACTCAGCAAATCAGACGCACAGTGTCATGTTTTTCACACTGTTGTCGGTCTCGACACTAACCAGACGCCTGAAGGCTACCCAATTATAACTTCAGACTTCGCCACAGCGACCACCTGCTGATCATACAGTTGGAACTTATCACCCCTTTGCGCGTTGTCAGGACTTATGTCACTTCCTGGCTCATTCGCGAATTTGACGTCGACTGCCCAACAGCGCTCTCTTGCTCTTAGTCATGTCTGGGTTGGATGCCAACTTCATTGGAGGCAAGGCCGAACTAGCTGCCCGCCTCTCCAACGCCAGCGCTGTCTCCAAAGAGCAAGACCTCGCTAGTGCGTACGAAAATGTCAAGACACCCGAGCGTGATGCCGTTGTTCCAACGATAGTCCAAGAAGATGGTGCTCTTCGTCCTGGTGGAAAGCCTGAGCTTTTCAGCCGAGAGTATATTGGCATTCCCATTCAGTACGCTGCCGTCGGCCTCATTTACGGTGTGCTCCCCGCTACCATCTACCCATTCATTCAAGCGTACCTGAACGCCGAAGGTACCATCTACCTCGCTGCTGAAGCCTTGGTAACCTTGCCTTGGTCT
>JAADVB010000134.1:0-50516 GCA_023334545.1 Salisapilia sapeloensis | reverse complement strand
TAAGAGCGGAGACCGCAACGAATTGGAGTGAAGAGTAAACCATTGTGGTTGGTAGAGTTGTTTCGGTTGCTTGTGTCTTGCGAGGAAAGTTGCCGAATGAGACTGTTGGATCTTCAGATTCCAAGCCTTGAGCCAGTACGGCCATGCATGTCAATTTAGCTGCTGTCAGCTTATCTTCCCAAAAGGCAGATGTTTATGGGATCGTGTAGCGAGACATTTCGTATTTGAGCAAAGAGTCAACGCCTGCACGAATTAAGTGTGAAACTGAGGTATGTTACAGCCAGATGCCGGATGGGAAGGATAATTGATGCATTGACACTAGCTTTCAGTATGGTAGCCTCGTTGGCTGGATCGATGCTTACTAAGTCGCTTTGATCATCGTTATGATGTAGGATTTGAGGGTCATCAAGTGACATGGGATTACATTTAAGCCCAAGATAGTTGGGAAGCGATTTCAAACCCGTCTGCTACATATTGATAGATGTTGACATACATCGCCTCGTTTTTCGCAGGATATCTTTAGTCTACGATAGCTATGCCATATTACACTCTACAACTCCGCGTCACAATGCCTCTAAGTGGCAGCACATGCGTATTATAATAAACCCTAGAAAAGCTTTAACGATTGCACGGCATTGTCCGCTCGGTACCGTCAACGAGAAGCTCACTACTTAGGTCTAAACATGCAATGCATTAGATACGAATGAGACTCCCATCAACCATGAGTGTTTCCTTGTCCTACGCCTCTGATTTGCTTGCAAACGCTGTTCAGCAAAATAGATCTCATATTTTAGTTTTCTTTTTCGTCTGATTCACCTGTGCAAATGGTCATCGTAAGTATATACCAGATTGATACATGTACTTGCATAAGCCAGGTGCCAGTACACTCCATTTCGCTGAGGCATAAATGCATAATAAATTAAAGGATTATCTTTGTGGATGTTTATAAAATAGACATTACACCTTCAAGATGTATCTCGAGCTTCCATCAATCGTTTGTCGCAAAGTCCTTTCGACGACGCGGAGAAGAAAAGAGATCGTCCAATACGACGGATAAGTTATACGCCGATCCTTCATTTTTACCTTTTAAATGAGTAGAACTGCTTGCAATCAATTCGTAAAACTCACCGTCTATATTCTCTTATTCATTGATAGTATCTGCAAAGCTGACTCGGTAGTACCCACTAGCAAATCTTCACCATCGGAATCAAAGGCATCAGCACACACCATATCGTCCGAATCCTCTCACTATAATAGTTTAATATTTGCTGCTATGCCTAAGTTTAGCACGGCATCTTCAGTGGACTCGATAATAAAGTCCATCTTAGCATTATCTGTACGGATAAAGTCGCCACATAAGTGATCGTATCAAACGGCATGCTCTGTCATGATCGCAGTCCCTTACCTCATCATAATAGAAATTATTCGGAGCTTATGTTGAGATACATGCGTTGTAAGAGCGACACTATCAAACTCCATAAACCCTTAGATCCTACCTTCACGGCTTCAAACTCGTCTCCAATTTTTATAAATGTAGCTTTTCCAATTGTGTCCAGCGCAAGGTGATTGATTTTAGCATAGATCGGTCTATCCAAGCCGCTCTGGGTTTGATTCGCCAACTCTTGCATTTTAATCAGGAAGCGACATCAACAGCACCATCGATCAAGATACTATTCTCATCGCATCATTCAACGAGAAAGAGGAATGGAAATTGTACTCACTCATATGAAATCCCATCAGCCATGTCGAATTAGCTGAATATGGTGAATACCTAATATAGGCGCCACTGACAAGGCAAAAAGATAAAGGTGCTTTCCCACAGATCTTCAGCCAAATCTTCGTACACAATTCCTGTCAGACATCAAATTGTTTCTATACTTTTCAGTAAATTCCTTAGATTACATCGATACCTTTTGCAAGTACAAAAGGCTGCTCCAGATAATTGTTCAAGCAGTTCGTAGGCTTTGATGCTTTGTCATTCAGCTTTATGGTGCATCTTTTGTAAAAGTAGCTCTTTGTACACATCCCTTGATAGTGCGCCTGATAATACCACCGAACACTGTTTAAAGATCCGTTTCGACCGACCTGGCTGTTCATTTGAATATAGTCTTAACTGCAAGCATGACGGACAACCAAGTGCTCTGCGGCTTTTGCAAGCGTACCTTTAAACCTCGTGGTCTAGTGCGCCACCAGAAAAGCTGCAAGGCGTACAAAAAGGTGCATGAGGCACCGCCTAGATACAACTTTTGCGTCGGCAATGTCGAAACCTTTCACCTGGTGCTCAGCTACTTGCCCAACCAGGCTCTGACCAAGCTGCAACAAGCCACTGGTGACACGTACGACCAGTGCAAGCCGGAACTCGCCAAGTACGCTTGCAGCGAGTGCGATAACGACCATCCAGCAATGGAAGATGGCTTGTGCACCGATTGCATCCTTGACGATGGCACTCGTTTCGAGAAAATCACGCTAACCATGGCGAAGCAAATCTACCGAGTCAAGAACTTTCATGGTATACCAGCGGATATCCGAAAGAAGTACACTCTATATGCTCGCACGGACTTGGAAGACCACCAGCTAGAGTACTATGGTTCGTACCTGACGTGGCTGCGTGCTATTACCAAGGTCCGGGAGAGTCAGAGAAAGCGAATTGAGAACAAAAAAGCCCGTCAAGATGCAATTGATCAAGCTTTCGGCGAGTGCTCGAAGGAGTTTCAGCTGTATTATCGCTGCACGGGTCCAGAGGCCAGGTTGGACTCGATCGCACACATAAACTCTCAGTACGGACGCTTTGTGGAAATGTCGGATGCGTTGCACGAACTAAAGCTGACGCTACGAAATGACTCGAGACTGTGCTCGGACTACGTTTGGCGAGGTGTCGGCGACGCGAAATGCATTGCGCTCATCATAGAGGAGATGTCCTTCCTTTTCAATCACACGAACTACGAACGGCGATGCGAAAATTTGATTGAAGAAAGCAAGGAGATTAACGGGTGGATGCCGCGAGAGTATTTTCGAGAGATGGTGGAGGATTGTCGCGACGGAGTGAAGCACGATCTTCGGGAGAAATATATGTCAGGCCAGCTGGAGTCATCCGTGCCGCTTCCAAAACTCTGGACTCGGAAACGCATACGTTCCGAGGAATGATGGTGAGGACAGTTGTGCTTGGTTTGCATGAAGTTAAGTCGATCGTGGTTGTTATTCAAAACAGGAAGTGGTTTCATTTTTATACGTCGACTTGTATAACTAGTAGAATCAGATAGAATAGGTCTCTTTTTCATTTATCATCACCTTGTGACTGACTAAACCTACAAAGTGTACACTCTTGTCGGTCTATTGTAAGATATATAGATTTGAGCTAGCTGAAATGGGCTCCTACATAGCTTTTTAAGCTGCATATTGCTGTTTAGTACATTTGAATCGTTTCTCATGTACGTTAAAGAGAGAGTTTGTATAGCATTAAATCCATCTGCTTGCTGCATTGCACAATTGAAAGAACCCTTCGTCATAGTTATCATTAACCTAAAGCCAACAACAAAAACCAATATACGTCGTGCCTGTTTACAATAAAGGTACTAGTGTCCGATCTGTCAACAGAAGTTATTTTGAAAGTTTAATTTATGTGTGAAGCAGTTAAAGTGCAATAGAGTGTTTCACTACCAAGAGATAGTTTAGTACAACGACAGTGAACGTATCAAGTCCAACTTGTCAATCCATTTAAATTACGCTTTTTATTTCACATTAATTTGCAGAGTTTCCTTGATACACCTGCTACTCAAGTACAGCAGCATTGTATACGAGTCACACTCGTTTGATTAGAGTAGGATAGATGGGTGTCGAGTCACATAGAAACTGCATTGCCCATCCCGATCCTATCGCTCTCGTGACTTGTGCTGTGCCGCCAAAGCAACTCCTATTTAAAGCTCCAAAACACTTGCACTGGGCTTCTAGTCCTGTCTATCATACCTAGCGGATCTCCCACACAGCCGAAAAATCTATAAATATGAATAGGTAGACGGTACCATATGCGTAAGACGTAGCTCCGTTCTTCATTTTGTTCCAAACGAGAAGATCTGATTCAGCACTGGACAGCTCGCATCATGCTCTGGCGCACAGATGACCTCGAGAGCTTCGACTACGGTACTCTCCTCTACACCTCCATCACTTTTACCATCGTAAAAGTCTTATTGTTTTATCTATTGTACTACTCTAGATGCCTTTGAAAGCGTCGTGAACAAGTCTGGTACGTTCCATTTTCTCTCACTCTATATCCCCCTCGTTCCACTCACATGATCTCTTTCTACAGGCATGGGATACAAGTACCGTGATGGGCAAGAACGGGACCGACTAATCTACGCAAGGTGGTGCCTGACGCTGCTGACGGGCATCGTTACGGCGCTCTCAGCTGTCTTCTTGCTCTACTTTACCACCGTCTTTCACTCCATCAAGCACAGTATGCTCGCCTCGTCCATCCAGCATGAAGGCGAGCACCAGCAGTACACCACATTCCTCCGTCTTTTGGCCTTCAACGCCATCCTCATCCTCTTCGCGGCATTTCTCACCTGCTACGGAGAGCCTGTTGCCGCCGGATCCGGTACATTCCTTCTGTAGTATACGACATGTAGCACATCTTACACATTACCGCTAAAATAGGCATCTCGGAAGTCAAGACGATGCTTAACGGTATGCTACAACGCACTAGATCATCACAAAGAAATCAACATGATAGATGTACCATAGGCATGAAGATCCCTCGCATGCTCCGCATCCGGACGTTTATCTGCAAGTTGCTCGGGACAATATTCGCAGTCTCAGGAGGACTTCCAGTTGGAAAGGAAGGTCCTATGATCCACAGGTACATTCAACCACCTCCATCATTCATACCTATAACTAATAGAATCTCTAGTGGAGCCATCGTCGCTGCCGGACTTTCTCAAGGCAAATCGTCCACTCTAGGCTACGACACTAGGTACATTTTCCCAACAAGTTTTATATCTCTACAATTAATAACACTTATCCATAGCTTTTCCTACTTTGCTGGTCTCCGAAACGATCATGAAAAACGAGACTTTGTCTCTTGTGGTGCTGCAGCAGGCGTGGCCTCAGCCTTTGGAGCTCCGATTGGAGGCGTCATGTTCGTCCTAGAGGAAGGCGCATCGTTCTGGAGTCAGCAGCTCACGTGGAGGACTCTCTTTTGCGCCATGGCCGCTACCTTTACACTTGCTTTTTTCATTTCCGGTATGAGCAACAACCTCGAGTGGGGGACGATGGGTAGTCGTAGTGGAACTTTTTCCTTTGGTACGTTTGGTGACTCGACCTACCAAGTGTGGGAAGTTCCGATCTTTATTCTCATGGGCATCGGTGGTGGGTTCCAAGGAGCTCTGTTTAATGCTCTCAACACCAAATTCACGCAGCTCCGGAGTCGATGGGTCACATCAAAGAACGTTGCCATCCTCGAAGCCTTGCTCCTCACTGTCCTCGTCACGTCTTCTGCCTTCTTTACTGCCTTTTACTTTGGTAAATGCAGGAACATTCCCATGGATAACGGACATGGGTATGCCTACAAGAAAGACTTGGTGGCATTCTACTGCCCGAAAGGAGAGTTTAACGACCTAGCCACGCTCCTCCTATCCTCCGGCGAGAGTGCCATCAAGCACCTCTTCCACCTCCCTCCTGGCTCCTTCGACGTTGCCACTCTGCTCTTGTTCTGGGCTGTCTTCTTCGTCCTGGCATGTCTTACGTACGGACTCAAAGTCCCGAGCGGTCTCTTCGTTCCGTCCCTCCTGATCGGAGCAGCCTACGGCCGTCTCTGGACTCGACTCATCAACTCGGTCGCAGTGTCCTACGCCTTCAAGACAGTCGATCCTCGCATGTACGGTCTCATTGGCAGCCTAGCGATGCTCGGAGGCGCCACTCGGATGACCATCTCCCTCACGGTCATCGTCCTCGAGTGTACTGGCAACGTCGAGTACGGTCTCCCACTCATCCTCACGAGCTTCTTTGCTCGGTGGGCTGGCAACGTCTTCAACGAAGGCATCTACGACATCCACATTCACTTGCGTCACGTCCCGTTCCTCGACTGGGTGCCTTCTCTCCCAGGCTCCTTCCTCCGCGTCAAGCACATTATGACGCCGAACCCAAAGACGCTCCGGACCGTCGAACGAGCAGGAGTGATCTTTGACCTCCTCGTAACTACTCGACACAACGCCTTCCCTGTCATCGTCGAAGACCCGGCGTTCGGCAGTCGTTTCTTTGCAGGCGTCATCCTCCGAAAGCAACTCAACGTCCTGCTAGCCCAGAGCGACTACGTCGGTCAAAAGCCCAAACCTTTCAGTCGGAAGCCTCTGAAGCGAGGTCCTTCCTTTCGCGAAAGCTCCTCCGAGACGGAGGAGC
Organism: Salisapilia sapeloensis; assembly: GCA_023334545.1. Classification (NCBI taxonomy): domain Eukaryota; phylum Oomycota; class Peronosporomycetes; order Peronosporales; family Salisapiliaceae; genus Salisapilia; species Salisapilia sapeloensis. The sequence continues at coordinate 44,126 of JAADVB010000134.1, read as the reverse complement.
TGAGCCAACGACTCTTGTCATCCGACACGTGCCTCTCGTACAAGGACATGGAGGCGTATTATCCTCACTATCCCGAGCCTTCTCCCTTCCCATCGCCTTACAAGTACTCTTTATCAGAAGAAGACCGAGCGTGCTGGGTCGACCTCACGCCCTACATGAACCAGACGCCGTACCTCATCCAGGAAGAAGCGCCTTTCACGAGAGCCTACAAGCTTTTCCGGAGTGCAGGGCTGCGTCATCTAGTCGTGGTCAACCGCTTCAACAACGTCACAGGCATTTTAACACGATGGGAGCTGCAGGAAGAGCACTGTGCTCGTTGCTTCCGCCTAGCGAAACACCGAGACCCAGGCAAACTCTACTCGCACCCTCCATCTCTCAAGAGGAAAGTGTCTCGATCGGAACAAGTCAAGAGAGCTCTGAGCAGAGAGCTGCCGCATTAAACATCAAGAGTAAGACTAAAAACGATGTATGTAGATAGAGTCGCCTATTCCTTTTTCTGCTTCTTGGCCTTCTTCTCCTTCTTTTCCTTCTTCTCCTTCTTGGCCTTCTTCTTCTTCGGCTTGGCCTCTTCCTCTACCTCCTCCGTCTCATCACTTTCCTCCTCCACCTTTCGCTTACTACCGACCGTCATGTCCTCTTCCGCATTGTACTCGCCGTTGCCGTTCTCCTTGACGTACTTCTTCGGCTCCTTGTTCTTGCCGACGTTGCTAATAGCTCCACCCGCGACGCCGTGCTCCAACTGCTGGACACGAGCCTCGACCTTGGCGCGGTTGTCAAATCCAATGGACGCCTCGGTGCTCTCGCCGAGCGCATCCACACGCACTGCCAGCGCCGTCTTGGCTGCCAGCACGCGACTGATCTTACCCTTGTGCTTGGGCGCAGTCTGGCCGATGAGCGATGCGTGGTAGATGAGACCGTACTTGGGCGTGTCGTGCTTGGTCTTGAGTGCACGGAAAAGTGCCTTTTCGGCACCAAGGATCTGGACGGTTGATGCCGGGTGCTTGGCCAAGTTCATCAGACTGCCAGCGTGAGCAATCAAACGAGCGCCAACGAGCTCTCCGACCATGACCGTGAGGTTGGGCGCAATGGCGTTCATCCGGTTCTTGAGGTAGTCAAAGAGCTGAGCACGGTACTCGGACAAGGAGATGACCTGGTCACACAGAGACGAGATGTTGGTCACGTCTTCGTCCGAAATGTCCGTTCCCATGGACACCTCGGCCACCTCACGCACACTCTGCTCGACCTCTTCGGCTAGAATGTCGGAAAAGTCCAAGTTCTTCACGTTCGGCCGAACGCCCATCTTCTTGACCGTCTGCGCGTACTGCAGGTTGTCCGAGATGAGTTTGCCCATCTCGGGGAAGTGCCAGCCGAACCACTCGCGCACGCGCATGGCGTACGTGTTAATCTCCTTGTCGAGCTCGTCCAAGAGACCAATGGCCTGGACGACCATCGTGTCCACCTTGTCGGCGCTAAACTTGAGCTTGTAGCGCGACAGCGAGTGGGACAGACCAAGGGTCATGCTGCGCAAGTCGTCGTCTTCCAGACCAGAGATGAGCGTGTCCATGTTGGCTCGGATGCCTCGCATGAGCTCGTTCACGGCCGGGCCATGCACCGTCGGGAGCTCGAGCTTGTCCTTGATAGACGCACTCAAGACCTTGTCGGACACGGCCAGCTTGTCCTTCAAACCTGCCTCGACGATCTGCTTCTTGAGGAACTTGCGCAGTCCCTTTCCAACCTTGCCGTCGACCATGTCGGAAGCCGCGGCCACGGCCTCGGTGGTGTCCTTGAAAGCATTGAATCCCTTGAGCTTGAGGAGCTTGCTGGCCTTGTCCGCCGTGGAAACGTGCTTGAAGACGTCATCGGCCTCAGCCACCTTGGCTTCATCCTGCACCTTGAAGAGGGCATGCCCAGCCGCGGTTTCGAAGAGCACAAGCATAGTCACCGATATTCAAAAATGGATGGTCCTGCCTCTTATCCCATTATGCAGCCATTTCACTCGACCGACTGCCCACTACAATTTACTATAGTAACGTTATCTTTTATAAAGAGACAGGCATGACTGGCGGCTAATCCACTGGTGGAGAGGCTTTAGATGGCCCATTAAGCTCTTTGCATCCCACCGCCCAAGTACGTATCTAGCTACCTTTGTATCTCGGATTGATCGAATGTTGAGACCAACGCTTTCGTTCTAAGAACCGAGACTGTCCTGCATTCCTCATGCGGTGGTACAGACGTGTTCTTAACCTCATGCTTTACCATAGGAACCAAAATGTCTGACTCGGAAGCTGCCTCGGAAGCCCCTCGCGGTGTCGTAGTGCGTGACGTCAAGGCCGCTGACTTTATCGCTGCCTACGCCGAGCACCTCAAGCGCTCTGGCAAGATGGAGCTCCCGGCCTGGGCTGACATTGTCAAGACTGCGCCGTTCAAGGAGTTCGCCCCGTCCGACCCGGACTGGTACTACGTCCGCGCTGCGTCCATCGCCCGCAAGGTCTACCTCCGCCCGTACACCGGTGTCGGTGCCCTCAAGAAGGTCTACGGTGGTGCCGCCCGTCGCGGCGTCAAGCGCCAGCACTTCCAGAAGGCTTCTGGCGGTCTCATCCGTAACATCCTTCAGCAGCTTGAGGAGATGAACGTGATTGAGAAGTGCCCGGAAGGCACGAACAAGGGCGGCCGCCGCATCTCGAGCCACGGCCAGCAGGACCTTGACCGTATCGCCGGACAGGTCTACCAGGGCTAGATACCCACCGCAGTCGTGATGCAGACATGGGGTGCTAATAACAAATAAAAGAGAATTCTCTTTCATTTTTCTTAGAGGTGGCGTCTTGCTAGGGTCTTGACTCGAGCGTCGAAAACTTCCGAATCGATCGCGCTGTCGTACGTGTAGAACGGATTCAGTAGGAGCTAGCACCATGCATTAGTCTTGTATCTGAAAGTACGTAGTACGCTAGACAAACCTTGAGGTAGAGTTCATGCACGTCTTTGAAAAACGCATAAATCCCGTCTTCATTCCGGTTGTCGTGAAGGAGTAGCAGTTTCATGTTGGTCGCCGTCACAAACGCCGAGACGAGCTGGTCGTTAAAGCGATCCACGACGCGAAGATCGCGAGCGCCACTTGACCACTGCTTCTCGTCGACCACATCTAAGGCTGCGTGCAAGACAAACTCGTCCACGTACGCTGTCTCGTTGTCCCTCCTCGGTCGCAACTGGGCTCTATACAAGGGTCCGCTAGACCCGACGATCAAAAACAAGCTCATGCTTTTCTTTTTCTTTTCTTTCCAATCGATTGCGCATTTAGCATGAACTTCAACGACGAAGTGTTAAAAGCGCCTGTAGCACCACTCGATTATTCGCATTGTCACAGCATGTCGACGGAGCCGCAGAGCACCACGTTCCTGACCAAACGCCTCGTCGTAGACGTCGCTGCGGCTGCAGCAGCCTCCCTCGGCGTATCTCCCTTCATCACCGTCGTCGACCGAGCCATCATCGAGAATGCCAATGGAACGAGGCCGCTCGCACAAGGGCTCAAGGACCTGAGTCTGAACTTTGTTAAACACCCGCTCAAGTTCGTTCGTCGACGAGAGTTCCTCCTCATCTTCGGCCTCTACTCTGCGACCTACGTGAGTGCAAATGCCACCGACTCGGTCTGTGACTACGTCGAGCGGGACAACCAGATGCCGAAGTTCATCTCCACCACGGCCGTCAACATGTCCCTCTGCATCGCCAAAGACCGAGAATTCACACGCATGTTCGGCGTCATCGCCCCTTCCCCCTTCCCGCTCGCCTCCATCGGTCTCTTTGCCATCCGAGACTCGCTCACAGTGGCTGCATCTTTCAATGCCCCGACCTACGTCTCCCGAAAGCTGCAGCAGGACTCTGGCATGACCAAATCGAATGCCGACACAACTGCGCAACTCGTCTGTCCTGCCGCCGTCCAGTTCATCTCCACTCCTCTCCACCTCCTAGGGCTCGACCTGTACAACAACCGGAACGTTCCTGCCAGCCAACGCGTGTCGCTCATCTCGCGCGAGTACCTCAAGTCTGCCTTCGCTCGCATCTGTCGCATCGGACCAGCCTTCGGTATCGGTGGCGTAGGCAACAAGTACTTCCGTGACGAGCTCCGGACGACATTTGCGTTGCATTAACAAGATACAAAGCACGCGGAAGAAAAAGAAGGAAATAGAAACTGTTTTCTTTTATCCCGTTGCCTCGTACTGTGCCTGAATGTCCTTCAATCGCTTGTACAGCGGATGGGACTTGGTCATGACTTTGGCAAACCCCTTATCGGCGCGATCTGCAGACACCTTGGACGCTTGGCTGTGCGCAGACTTGAGCTGCTTGAGCATCGGCGCGTCTTCTCCCTGCGAGCGACAGTCAGTCGATCGTACGCACAAGTACTTATAGCTAGTATACGCACCTCGTGTTCGATCAAAGCTTCCATTTGCTTTTCGTAGGCCTAGAGACAAGGTGAGAAATACATCGGAGCACAGAAGAGAGCTGAACGGACTCTGATGAGGAGCTTGATGACTTCGGCGGACGGAAGCGAGATAAAGTGGAGGAAGGAAGGCTTGCCGACTGGATTCCTCGTGTCGACGATTTTGCCCATATCGTCCCCCTATCCAATCATACTTGAGTCCATCCCTCGTATCGTAAGGGTAGGTAGAGATCCTACTTTGACTCGAATGTACAGTCCCTTGTATCCATCCAGCTCCTGCATCGCTTTCAAATCCTACACAACCATCTTCATACAAATACATGCAAAAGACCAGAAGAGGTAGACGTACTTCCTGCGACGGTTGCTTCATCGAATCTTCCTTGGGCCACTCCACGGCGTACCACCATCTGCACAAGAGCTGCTGGACAAGCTTGCCCTTCTGCGTGTTGTAAAGCTCTTCCGTCAATACCTTTTGCTTGTCTATGGGCTGCATGGCGTTCGCACGACATGTACGTCAGCCTTTTATCTACACGTAGCCAGCAAATGGACAGATAAAACGCACCTTTGCTCGCTTCGAAGACTCCTTCTTTAGGTTTTCCTCCGACGGTCGCTTCTTCTCCTTTTTAGCTGCACTGCCGCGAGGCTCTTTTTTCACTTTAGGCTCTTCCTTCTTCACTTTAGGCTCTTCTTTCTTCACTTTCGTGTCCTTGTTCATCGACTTGTCGATAGTCGCCAGCGTGCTCAAAGGCAGCTCGTCTTCACTGTCACTGAGCCCGATTCCAGAGCCTTTAGGCTTGACCTCTGGTTTTACTTTAGTATCCGTCTTCACTTTAGCTTCTGCCTTTGGCTTTGCCTGCGTCTTGGCTTGTATAGCCGCTCTGGACGACCTGCTGGTCGCTGCGGTCGACCAGAGGCTGGCGATTGGGACGTCGTCGTCGCTGCTGTCGCTTTCGCTTTCGCTCGGACTCGGACTCGGACTAGAGCGACGGAATTAGCGGTAGTGCAATATACATGAGGTTAGTCGGAAGTGCATAGTTTGTCCACAGAAGCTACCTATCGATGATTTGCTTGGCCATGTCGACGAAGAGCTCTGCGTTGTTTGGTTTCGGCTTTCGTTGACAGATATAAATACGCCCCATTATTTATAAACAAGACGACTTTTGTCTGAGTGTGTATGAAAGTGAATGAAGGATGGTGTATGTTTAGTAACTGAGTGTACTTTCGGTTCGCTCTTGTCTGGCTCAGAGGCTGCTAGGTGGCCGTTGACTTCTTCACTAGGAATACAAGTCGTACGTAGAAAGTATTCAATAGCAATTGCTGTGGTAGTAGAAGAGATACACGTCGAAAATAAATGGACATGATGTTTCTTGTTAAACTTCTGTACCTCCGTCTCAATCTTGGGACCAGCTATCGGACACAATGAAGAGTAGTTGGAAGCGGATACACGCAAAAGCATTTACACAACTGAATCAACAACCTCTGACTTATATCAATGTAAATCTGAAAGGCTGACTATACTCTTGATAGACAGCTTTGACTTCCATCGTTGTGAACCAAATTGACAAAGCTATCGTCCTAGGTCGTAAGCTAGAAGATACTTGCTTCATTGTTTTCGTTGACAGCAAAAACGCGCAACTGGAAAGACGTGAATAAGACAAAACCAACCTATACTTGCCATTCACCTCCGTGTAAACCCAGTCACTTTGTCCAATTGTTCCTTGGACTCGTCCGACATCTTGGTCTCATCCCGCTGCATCAAGAGCTCGGCAAACTTATCCTTATTCTTCTTACGTTTTGCATAGTCAGGCTTTACATTCTTTTCCTATTCGTACCAACGCTACGCATGAGCACTATATAAAGCAAGCAATGCTCATCAACCAACGTACGATGTCTCGGCGTATTTCATCCTCTGTACGAGGTCGCCAGTAGACCAATGCTACTGCTGATGGTATGATAAGCATGGCACCGTAGTGCAATAGCATTCTGGGAATCTTCATCGCACTCTAGCTCCCGTCGCCAGCACTTCCTCCAACCAAAGCCTTTCGCAAGTTATTGATTAGCTTGCTTCTTACAAATAAAACATCCCTTTTCTCTATTCCACACCTTATAAAAACTGTGCAAATACTATGCAAAATAGCGCTGGTGTATGTACATGTAGTAACTTCGAGTACTTGGACATCGAATCGACCAACGAGCTATGATGCCTATCAAGTACCTTCGCGTTGCTCTGTCGACGCATAGACACCTTGTCCGGCTCCAGCACAGCAGCAGCAAAGCCACGTCTGCCCTGAAAGAGATTTCAAGTGTACAGTAGACCTAATTACCATTGCATATTATGAATACAGCGTCCTGATCATCCAGTGTCACTTGTCCAACTGCATTTAGATTCCGAAAACACCCGCATGGTCTCTCAAAGAGATCCACCAGCACCATGATGCTGTCCAGTCACCAGACGCGGTGCTCACGGAAGCCAAGGTACACTCCAACCCTCCAGGTCTATCCTGAATAGTGCATCTAACTGCCTAATGCGCAGCTGCGTGAACTGGCGGAGCTATCCCACCTGCATATTGACGAGGAAAAGCTTCCTTCTCTACTTCGAGACGTCGAATCTATCATCCAGTGCGCCAAAACGGTGCAGGCAGTGACTCTAGATGAAGACATTGGCGACGTGTACACCAAGAGCACTTCTTCTCCTGGTATATATCTGTTTTGTCTCTTCTCCTATCATCCCATTCTCATCTACTCTAGGCCAATCGCCACTCCGTGAGGACGTTGTGAGCGAAGGAGACTGTGCCGAGCAAGTCCTGTCGAACGCGTCCGTACGATCTGGCTACTTTTTCAAAGTCCCTCGTGTCTTACAGGACGAATAAAACGCAAATTCATTGTCAAAGGTAGTGTATTCATCTAATGTGCCTTGCCAAACACACCTGCATCCGCCAAATACTTTTCCAGATCTACTCTTCCATCAGATCCGCATCCTTTTCTCAACTTTATAAACACACTTACCGTCCGTCTTCATCTCGACACCTCCGAGCTTTCGACTACCCATGAGCTGGTTCTGCAGACTTCCGCTCTTGTACATGAACAATGTCGGGCAATTCCTACAGACCTTGTTAATCGAACGTACAAACAGCATCCGAGACCGATATCCTACTTTTCAGGCCAGTTCTCGATGCAGGCTTGAGCCTGGATGCTCACGAACTTGACATCGCGATGGCGCTTGGCCACGGTCTGCAGAGCAGCAGTCATGGCCTTGCACTCTTCCACGGCGTCGGCCCACAGGTAGGCGATGACCCACGTCTCATTACTGGCGTCCGTCACCTCCTTGGTCCATTCGTCCTTGCTGATCGGCTGCACTTCGCCAAACTTGTTGCGAGCTGCCTGTGCCTTCATCTGAGCAATACGTCGCTCTCTATCGACCCACTTAGAATCGTCATGTAGCCTATTATACTATGGATCCATACCGAATACGCTGGAGCTCCATGTCGTCATCATCCTCTTCCTAGATACATCCCCATCAGCAATCCATCTCTAGTAGAAGAGAAAACAATGATACAACGCACCTCCATCTCGTCTAATTCGTCTAAAGTGGCATGCTCTCGAGGATCCACTTGCTCCTCGTCATCACTCTCTTGCTCCGCTTCATCCGGAACTTTGCTCTTGGGTGCGAGGATTCCCTTGCTGATCAAAATGTCCTCCCACTCGGTCGTCTCGCCCGTCGGCGCGTAGTACGTCTGCCCTCGATCCATCTTCGTATCACAATTCGCTTGTGCTGTCGAATCGATCGACTTGTTTTCACTATGTCCCGATTCTCACAATATTACCAGCAGACAAGTCAGCGCTCAACGATTTTACGACCGTCGAAGGATGCTTGTAAAGTGGAATGGCCGCCAAAATGCGCATCTTGTGTTCGCGCCAATTCGTCTTGTAATAAAATACCTCTTTCTTGGTAGTTCCGATTTAATGATTGCACGAAAGCACCTCGAAGCATTATTTGTACATTGGCAGCGGCCAGTCCTCTATCTTCCCGCCATTCTCCTCGTTCGCTTCCTATTCAAGCTCCATAGTACTCTCCATTGGATCATCTGCTATAGTCATGTCCATCACACCGGAACGAATGCAGAGTGAGGCTGTGGCGACCCAGACTACAGGCGACATCCATGTCATCACGCACCCGTCTTCCGGCCATCAGACCTCTTTTACGTGTGATGATGGTGGTAGCGTCCACGTCTTTGACCTAGTGACAAAGGACAAGCCCCAAAGTTCTCCTCTGTCGGACGGAGAGCTCACTACAATCGCCATCTCGGCCGATCCGCCTGCCCTCTTCGTCGCCACCAAGGAAGAGCCTGGCGTCTATGAGCACACTTTGTCGTATCCTCATGCTAAACAAAAGCTAATCGCTCGTTCTACCGTCGAGATCTCTCACATCACGTGCTCCAAATCGTACGTCGCGATTGCCAGTGACGAGCCTTCAATTCGTTTAATCCATAGAAAGGATGAGTCTGTCACGACGCTAGACGGACACTCCCGTTCCACCACCAGCGTTCGTATCGATCCGACAGAAAAGTATGTCGTCTCCTGTGCATCGGACTTTACCGTGAAAGTTCACTCGATCGAATCGCGGGAAACATTGCTGACTGCTCATCCTCACTACAGTCTTTCAGGCGGGGAGGACGACATTCAGTGTCTTTGTGCCTTCCAGCCACACCCAGACAAGACAGTTGTAGCTATCCCAACATCTCAAGGACTCATCGACCTCTACGATTCGTCCGAGAACTGGACATCCACCTCAATGCTCAAGCTGCCCGAGTCCTTCACGACCGCGTCCACGTTTTTCAACCATCTCGTCTTCTCCGAGAAAGGAACGTACCTCGCTGCATCGACACTGGACAAGCAGCTGGCTGTCTTCAACGTCCATACCAAGCAGCTCTTGCGAATTTTCCATTTCGACGCTCAGATTTCTAGTATTGATATCCATTCCACTTGTCTCGTTGCGTTCACTACCGAAGGACACGTCTCCTACTCTTTCGACGCCATCCCGAAGGAATCGGACATACCTCTAAAACCTCTCACACCAACACAATCTCCTCAAGTGTCCAAGTACATTGAGGACGACGTGTCGGAAAATAACGACGAAGACGAGGAGTTCCAGAGCGACATGGGGACGATCAAAAAGTCCTTTGGCTTTGGACAACCGACAGTTGCCGATCCACAGCCTCTCGACCCTCCTCCCGTCCATTCGAATCTCCAAGCCCTGCCTCTACTAGACCCTTTCACGAGCGGCAGTGTCGTCGATGGTCCTGTCACGCTCCTCCACTGGACACCGGAAGGAGACATTGAGAAGATCACGAGCAAGACGCAAGACACGATCATCAAGGTCGACTTTACGGACAAGTCCCAACGAGGCTTTAAGCTTCGTGACAGCGTTGGGTACTCGATGGCTTTTCTAGGAGACGAGGGAGCCATCTTCGCTTCTCCGCGTCGTCCTAAGACGTCTGCGGATGACGATATGCAAGAAGATGTGGACGCAGTCGACGGAGACGTCGTGTCCAGCGTCATCCACTACCGTCCGTTCGAGGCGTGGAGTGCCACGAGTGCATGGCACGCTGTCCTTCCTGCTGCAGAAGACGCCGAGTGCGTCGCCTGTGGTGAAGGCTTTGCTGCAGTCGCAACGTCTCTTGACCACCTTCGTATCTACACAAGCGGAGGACTTGCCTACGGTGCAGTACGACTCTCACATCGCGTCGTGACGCTAACCGCCAAGAAGAACCACCTTGCTGTCATCATGCAGGACACCACCGGCTCCATCCAGTACCTTCTCTTGCAGATCGACATCACGTCTTCTCCAGACAAAGTCAAGACGATCAGCAGTGGACAGGTGCCCATGACGCCTCCTCCCAAGGACGTCTTCTCCGGTAAGAAAGAAAACGTAGAGAGCAGGCAGGACGGCAGTCGCTGGTCTCGACTGATCTGGACAGCCTTTGACGAGCGACAAATCCTCTATGCGTTTGACTCTGCTGGCGTCCTCTCTGCTCTCGCACGCACACAAGGCTACACGTGGATGCCTCTCGTATCCTTTGACGCCACTGCGCTATCGGAACCCAACGGAAATCCTCCATGCTTTCCTCTCGGCATCACGAACAACACTTTTCTCCACTTTGCTCTCGACACAGACCACACCACGCCTCGACTCCGAGGTCGCCATCGTCCAGTGCCGAGCGCCTACCCTCTCTCTAGTGCCCACTTTTTAACGAGCGCATCGGAGGAAGACTCGGCCAACGTCATGTGGATGGCGGAGCGAGTGCACCGTTCTTCTCATGACAACACGAGGGAGAAAGCGGAGGCCGACAAGCAGCTCATCCTCATGTTCAAACAAGCGTGTGGAGAGGACCAGACGCAGCGAGCGATCGACCTGGCCAAGTGTCTGCATCTGGAGAAAAGTATGCAGATCGCGTTGAAGGTGGCAGCCCACTTCTCCTTGCGCCAGCTGGAGAATCAGCTGCAGAACTTGATGCGAGAAAAGTTCTACGCTGCGCCTGTGCATCAGACAGAGTCTCATGCTCCTGTGATGGAGAGACCGGTACCGAGTCCGAGTGGTACTGGCAGGAGACTGATGCGTCAGAAACCAAAGCCTGTTGAAGAGCGAGCGCAGGAAGCGAAGAGTGAGAAAGTAGCGAGTCAGTCAGAGGAGAGGGAAGAAGTGGACAAGACAGTCGCTCCTCCGAATCCGTTTATGAAGAAGCAAGAGGACAAGAAGAGAGGACTAGGAAAGTTGTCTCAATTTGCCTCTCCACCTAGCAAGAAGACCAGAAAGTGAAGTGTTTATTTCTTTTTCGAGTGTCTTCAATTACGCATACAAGAGGTTAGCTATCAGTACATTTATAGCCGTAGTGATAATCTAGTACATCGATACTCCGACAGTATACTTTTGCTAGTATCCGCCCCATAGTTTTCTCCAGCGTCATGAACACAGCTTAAATAATTAAATTCCTTTTCTTTCCTGTACAGAGTACTGTGTGATATGAGACGATGCCATATGCGTACTATGAGTATTTCGGCTCGGTCTTTGTACTCTACTTGCGGAACTAAATGGGAGTTAAGCTTTAAAATAAACCAAGTCGGATTGTAATGAAAACTTCTCTTTCGTCTTTACCCTAAAGACAAAATAAATGTGTCTCTTAGTGCGCGTTCATGGCGGATGAGAAGGCGTACTGCCCGGCCTTTTTGGCCATCTCCGGGTTCTTCTGCATAAACTTGGCAGCCTCGGCGTCTCCTGTCGTGTACGAAACCGTCGGGTCGCTTCCAGCGTGCAGACTTGACTTGAACTCGGGATGGCGACACATGACCAGGAGGTTGACAAAGGCATTGAGACACATGAGGATGCCGGCAAAGTAGCCAATAGCGCTACTCATGCCAAAGTCCAGGAAGCCAATGAAGAAGATAAAGATCGCTCGACCCTTGTACGTATATAGGAAGCCAAAGTTCGCTCGAATACGACTCTCCATGCGGCTGAGACGGCACTCGAAGAGGAGGAACAAGAAGCCAAAGAGGATGACGTAGATCGACACGAGCGTGCCGGTGATGTTCAGCGTAATGAAGGATGTGAGGCCGATGACGCCAGCGATCACTTGGAGGATGGAGCACAGGACGTTGCTAAAGCGCATGTAGCGCAGGAGTTTCGGGAGCTCCATGTCGTTCACGTCGTTGATTCGGTCCGCCATCGAGCGCTTGGGCTTGGTGGACTCCATCGAGTCCATGGGGCCGCTGCCCAGCCCCTCTGTGTTAATTGTCGTGTCTCCAGTCGGCGGAATCATCGCTACTGCCAAGTACTTGCTCTTCCTCTTTTTTTAGCGTTCGAGCGCAACGGGCAGATGCTAAATAAAGCACTGAATTACGTTTTAAATACTGCGTTTTAGTCTTTAAATATCATGGTTTTTAAAGGTTTCTCATTTGCTTCATGTATACTGCCTCTTGATAGTAAAGTAAAAAGTATACTTTATTTTAAAAGGCCGGTTTTAGTTTGTAATTGCGCTGTTTTAGTAAAGAAGTCCAGTTGAGGTACTCTGAAGAGCCGTTGAATGGATGTGCGTGATGGGTTCAGTCTTGATGTCGGACGACCTAGTGCAGCTTCTATCAGACAAGCCCAGCTTTTTCATGACTTATAAAATTATCATCCGCTACGTTTAAATCCAATTTGATGCGCGTTCATGTTGGAGTTGTAATTTTAGCCAAAGTTAGGCCCCTTTCGATAGAAAGCTAATATACGATTGCAATATACAAGTTAATTGAGTTTGAACGTGAAATACAATATAGCATTTTATTCTGGCTGCGTCGCGTTCGGCCGAAAAGCAAATTCCGTTCTAAGTTTAAAAAAGTCTCCTCATGCTGTTAATAGTTTGGACTACATGCCTTTGGCTGAAACTTGCGTAAGGTTTGGGTAGGAACAGCATTTTAGTGTGGTGTGATGATCTTTACATTGGAAGGTGTTATTAACGTGAATGCTTCAACTAGTGCCATCGCGGAAGAAGACTTTGACAATGAAGGAAGTTCATCATCTGACTAGGAAGTCATCATGAGTGCCCTAGCACTTTCGGGCCATGTGATTAAAGGATGGTATGTGAACGAACCTCGAGCAGACTCGACTTTAGAAGGCTTCGATTACTACAAGGAAATAATTGAATCCATGAACGAAGCAAGATTTTACGACATGGCATGGATGCAACGCAGCACCTTCATGCATCTAATTTTTGTGCTTGAAGAAACTGGGAAGTTGAATTCAACTAGCTACTTGAACGGTGGGCATAAGTTAATGATGATGCTAAATGTTTTGTGCAGTACAACAAATCGGGCGGCCGGGGAAAGATGGCAGACAAGCGGCTCTACAGCGTCACTTGTAGTCCATGAAGTACTTGATGCGTTTATGATCATATAATCAAGATACTTGCAGCAACCTAGAAATACTGACGATATCCCACACCAAATAGCGTCCAATGCCAAACTATATCCATACTTTTGAAACTGCTTTAGAGCCCTGGATGGTAGTTTAATCCTGAATTACAACTCTCTTTCTCTACAAATATGCTAATCATTTGCATGCTATAGGTATACATGTTCCAGCTTGTATCCCTAACGAAGAGTCAGGGTCATTTAGAAACCGCAAGGGACTCACCTCCCAGAATGGTCTTGGCGTATGCGACTTTGACATGAAGTTTACATACGTTATTGCTGGATGGGACGGCTGTGCCCATGATGGCCGTGTACTCAATGACGCCATTGCTACTGGACTTCCAATAATTGACGGCAAATACTATCTAGCGAATGCAGGGTACAGATTGACCTCGTACACCCTGACATCATATTGTGGAGTACGCTATCATCTCAAGGAGTGCCAGGCAGGAAGACTAAGACCACAATCTAAAGAGGAGCTTTACAACTTGAGACACTCTTCAACCTGTGATGTTATAGAACACGCATACGGAATAGTAAAGCAGAAATTTCCGATACTAAAGAGCATGAGACCCTACACTTTCGATCGACAAGTGGACATAGTGTTCGCAGCTTTCACACTTCACAACTTCATCCGCATATGCAACGAACCAATGGGTCCACTTGACCATATTCCCTACGAACAACCGACAAACACCGTCAACGTATCAAACATGACACTCTTACCAGACAATGAAGAAGCTAAAACAGTGAGAGATTGTATTGCAAAACAAATGTGAAATGACTCTCTAGTGTTTCCCGCAAACATAGACAATGCGGTATCTATCTAGTAAATTTAGATTGTTTCGTGTCCGAGTTTTTGCTGAACACGATGCAACCATGCCATTTGAGTAATACGATCGAGAACGCTAAAGCCTTTTGCGGCGCCTGAATTGTTCATGAAGTAGTCAACTACATTGGCTCTTTTAACAGCATCCATTTCCATGCCTAGAGCAGATAAGAAGATTGAAATACCCCTCTCAATTGGTATTTCTGCTGATCTCATTTTCACTCGTCGACTGTAATATGTAGCAATCGTTTATAGAGCCTGGCTCACTCTCTTTCCGGTCGATGAGCATGAACGTGACGGTGGCTTTGATGGTGGCAGAAGATGTTCAGGACTCGAGACCAGTCTGTTTGAGGTCTCATCGGCATGCACCTGGTCGCATTGACTTGATGTAACTGTTGCATCTGAGTCGAAAGATTGCTCATGGATGTCATTTGCAGTGAAATCACTTTCAGATATTTCGGTTGTATCTTCTATATTATCCATTAAACCACGCTCATCAGTATAATTGAGCGGTTTCAAGAGATGCAGTGGCATGCCTTCCTGTCACAATCACATCACCCAAAGCCTCATGGAGTTGAGCGTAGCATGGCAAGCCTGTGATTTCGAACTCTTTTGCTTCCCGATGCGTCTTTAAGTAGGGGTCCCGCACCTCAGGTGAAGCAGTTGATCGGCCAGTCGTAAAACACACTATAAACCCACTGTTGTTCATTACCTCTGCATATGCCATATATTTTCGCTTCAGCTACTGCCACTTGCTCTGTAACTGATACCGCTTGTAAGATACATTTGCCTTCGTTTTAAAGGTGATTCAAATTCGCGTTCATGACGCTTTATTTAGCCCTGTCGTTCTTCTTCCCATCCTCAGTGTCTTTTCCACCACTACCTGAATGATTAAAGTAGTGTTTTTGTCAGTCCACATATGCGTAAGCGTACGTATGAGCTAAGTTCCTTGTAAATTGGTTGAGTGTAAATGCTCACAACGATTAATGAATAGAAAAATCATGCGTGTCGCGGTGCCAGAGCATAGGACGCGATTAAGTTGTCCAGAATGAGTGGCCACACATTCCAAATTATAAACCAGGTATCACCGAATTTGGCGGTGCCAAAAAATATAATTTGGTCGCCCTCAATGTGATATCGAACGCTACCGCGATTTAAGTCGAAATGCTAGATCAACAATTTCGATAGGAAAAGTGCAAAAAATTGTAAATTGCCTGCGACCGAAGGGACCCTTAGATTCATCGAAAGTGGTAGTCTGGTATTTAAACTGCATCGCCAGCATCAACTTCAAAGAATTCAGATGTCCTCAATTGTCTTGGTACCCTTCATTCACAATCTTTCAAGGCGTAATCTTGGCGTGCTACCTTATTAAGAGCCAATGAGTTCATGTTTTCCGTTAGTTTGAAGCGAAAGTATCATCAGCGAAAGTAAGTCAAAGAGACTGCCTAGTCATTTCACTGTTTCCAGATGAGTGCTGTTCGTGTCTAGCCAGATATCTCAAAGTGTATACAAATCATCCATTTTAAAGGCAGCGTCATTTTCCAAAGATCTCCATTAGTTCGATGGAGGCTTGGTCATGCAGTAATTACTACGTGTCTTCATCATTTCTCGATATTTATTACCACGACTAGATAGATAGAAGACCAGCAAAAGATATATAAGCATTAATAATAAACAGTCGAATGGAGGATCATTAACTCACTTTAAAGTGAGAAAGCAATTTATAAATTGTGCGCTTTTGAAGATTCTGTGTACTGCAGCAGAAGTACCATTTTCCTCAAGCACTTTGAGCAGCTTGTTGGTATTGCTTGTAGAACCATGTCGCGATGTGGACAAAAGGAGCATCCATTCCCACATTGTCTTTCTGTGCATTTAAATGTTAAACAATATACGTAGAGATAACTGTTATGATCACGTACGGCGGAGCATTCAAAATACGTAAGGCCATTATTCTCGGCGTAGTCGGTGCCATCTTTTTTGGAAATGGCATCCCGATTGGCATCTCGAAGATCCGTCTTGTTGGCCACCAATATTCCTACAAATAAATTCATAAAATATTGTCGTTTGGACTTGTACATCAGGAAATACCCGGTACGCTGTGCTGCGGAGAGGCAGTGGTGACATCTTGATGCCAACGACTGCATGCTTTAAACGACTCACGATTGTTCACATCGTACACCACAGCAACGATCGCAGCATCCTTGTACTAGGTTAAAAAGTAGGTGTTAGAACAGATCATGCTATGCGAAACTATAGTTTGGCCTACATGATAAGCTCCAAACTCTCGTTGATTAAATATGCTCTGACCGGCACAGTCAAGTAGATACAGCTCCACCACAACATTAGTGTCAGGAATCGGCACTGACTTGACACTGAGTTCAACGCCTGATGTCTATCACAACGCATGATAAATTGCTGTTGTGACAAGGTAGTAAACATACCCTGGACCAAAGTACACATACCATGACATAGTTCTTCGGATAGTCGTGTCCATTGCTTTTAAGCGTTTGCAGTATTGCGGTTTTTCCCACCGTAGCGTCTCCAACAAGCGCGACTTTGCATCGAAGCACCGTCTAACATTGCACAAACGAATCATGAATACTTTTGATCACCTTTAGCTACTATCATGCAGTACAGTGCTTCGGTGAGATGTCTCCATACTTCGAACGGCGGACATTGGATCGATCAGCTTTATTAAAAGACGATGCTAAGGTGAGACTTTTCATGAACCGACGCCACCAATGCGTAGGCTATACGCAATAAATCTATAAATGTCATAATTGGAGCATGTATTCTTTTAAATCTAGCATTCTGCGCGAATACCACGCCACTTGTCCCATTTATGCCTCATTAAGAGACGTAGAGGGCAATCATCATCTTGTGTCCACTCGTCTTCGTACAGCTTCTTTGTCATGATCATTTGGCACAGACACTGGACAAAGTGCATCTGAAACATCACCCCACTCATAATCTGCTTCCAGAGATTTAAAGTAGTTGGTCCAATAGCGTAAAAGCCGGTTGTTGGTAATATCACAAGCACTGTCAGCCCACACGCCTTACCATGAGTCGTAAAGTGTGGATATGCTGCTGCTTTCATCGTCAAGTACAACTGAGTTAGGTCCACTATGAATAGGACCAATAGTCCGCAGAATAGGACCAAGTCAAAGTTTGGATTGGAAGAGTCAAGGATGAAAGCCTAGTAGTAGCCATTAATCAAATTAGCGAGCCATCGATTCAAACTGTAGAGAAATTTACTCGATTATACAGCGCCAAATACATTTGAGGGAAGTATGCTACTGCCATCTTGGCCTTGAAGCGTGCAATACGCATCACGTAGTTTTCAATATCAGTCGTCGACATTTATCTTGAGGTTATAGGTTTTGTCTCAAGTTAGACGTCATTTGCTTGCTGCGATGCGGGAAGGAAAGTTTGGTAAAGTCGATGTGTCTATATCTGGTGCGCAACCAAGACTCTATGAAACTCCTAGCTGTGGTTTTTAGCATAAGTAGACTTGAACAACCATGAATCTGCTCGTATGCTATAAATGCTTCATGAGAATTTGATTTTAAACTCAAGTTGGAACTATTATGTAGGCCTTTTGCTTTAAATGAGTAGAATATAGTCATTTGCTCGACATGCATTACACTTATTTCTTAAAAGCATCTCACAGTTTTTTGCCATCCTTTTGATCACTGCACACAGGCAAGTTATCTTCTCTAGCTAGACTGAGATGCATGTGCTATTTTATGTTTCCATCGCTCTCTCTGTACTCTACGGAATCGATGCTTTTCTCCTTTAAACATCCTCTTCAGTACCAGCGCTTGGCACGCCAGCTCCAGCGTAAGTAGTGCACTGAATATGGCACCACTGACGATGTCAAAAGAACCTCGATTGGCAGCTCCAAAGGTAGAATACACCATCGTCGGCAGTACTAGACAAAAGAGCACGAGTGCTGCCTTGGCCAATGGAGCAAGTTGTTCTTCCAAGTTTCCTTTCATCGTGAAATAGCTTTGCACTCCATCGCTTGTAACAAGGATAATGAATCGGATTGCATCCTTTACAAGTACTGTGTCCGTCCATAAACCTCTAGTAGATACCTACGAGAACGCTATCAAGATCCAAAAGACATGATCACATACTTGAATTATACTTTTTCAATAAGAAGGAGGAGAGTGATGGGGTAGTACAGAACCGAGTACCACGTCTTGACACAAACGGATAGCTGTAGCCACATACGTAGCCTTCGGAAGGTCATCTCGACGACCATACCCGTCAACCGTCGCTTTCGGCACTCGTAACGATCAAAGAACGAATGTATTCTTTGGTAATTTAATCTAGCAATCGAGGTAATTTGCCGCCATCAAGAGCTCCATGGCAATCTCAGGCTCGATCGGAAAGTCTGGGAAGCGAGAAGTGCTGTCAGAGAACTGCGTCTTGTAGTACATGTACTGCGCAACTTTTTCCAGAATCGGCGCACTGATGTCTGGGAATTTAATCTCGCCCTTGCTTTCACTGAACTGACCTATTCAGAATAGCATTGATAAATAGAGCGCATATGCTTTCATAATAGCCAAAGCATACCAGTGAGCATGGCTCGGATCGTGCCAGAAACCATAGCACAGTCGCGGCTAATGTAGAACTCATGACCTTCGGCACTAGCACGATAGGAATAAATGACATGGCACACACTTTTGATTCACTAAAACGAACCTCACGAGCTTGACCATGTCGTCCGCCTTGTTCTCCTCTGCAGTATCCGCCATAATCGCTTTAAGCACTTTTTACGAACGAATTGTTTCTGAGACGATTCCAACGTCCGACATATCTTAAAAGGTCGTTCATAACAGATCCATGCTCGGCTTTCAGGATGAAGTCGAGCTAGCTGTCTGCGTCAGTGGCTATGCTCTCTTCATATATCTACTCTCGAGCTTTTCGAATCCAGACGGCAATGAATTCGTGGCAAAGACACTTCGCGGGATCCTTATCCTGACTCAAATAACATCCATCTACCTCATCTCGCGGCAAGATTAAAAGCAACAAGAAAGCGTACGAAAGTGATAGATCTGACGTTCGTTGACATTCCCCAAATCTACTCATATCATCAGACGATGTCTGTGTCCTAACTGCCTTGGTTCTTGAGCACCTGGAAAACCTTCTTCTTAATCCACTCTTTGCTGCATGGCAAGTACGTCTTGGTTTCCAAATCCATACTAATGGAGCAAAATGAATACAGATAAGCCAACGACTCGACAGACAATAGATACACGGCAGGCGTATACGTACACTAGAGCAGAGAGATCTGTCAACGAGTCAATGTAGTTGTACACGTCCTGGATATCGTAGTGGATGCTCTTTAGATTCGGATTGAGTTGCTTCAGCTTTGCCTCATAAAGCCGCACGACGCCGTCCATGCCACCATTCACAGACTCAAAGTCTAAATATGTACGAGACGCTGGGTCTCGAGTGTACTGCACCAGCAGAATCGTGTGCTTTGCTTGTCGAAATTCAGCCTATGCATGTCGTTAGTTCCGTGACTTTCTCAACTTCTCCTTCCACTCGTAGTAGCAAGGTACCATTGTGTATGGTCTTCTGTGCTGCTAGTCTTATTAATTCGATTGTCCGCAAGAGATGAACAAATAGAGCGGTATAGATCGTTCCTACCTCGCCCCTGCTGACGCGTCTGATTTTAAGCTCCAGCCATCAGTCCTACCGTATGGTATTTGTTATGCAAGACAAGTATCATGAAGAGTCGTTATCTGCCACGCTTCGACTTGTCACGACGAGCTCGATCTGTACCTCCGTTCACTGATGGTATCCCTCTCGAGTGCTAGATCGGACAATAATGAGGATAAAGATGGAGGAAAAATTCCAAATGTCGTGCTTTTTGATGCGTCCAAGAAAGAGCTTTACTATCCGTCAAGTGGTATGAAGAGACTTTCGCGTAAGCTCAAGTCGATGTGCAAAGTGGAGACAAACAAGGATGATCTTTCGAAAGAGCAGGTGAAAGATGCAAACGTCCTCGTATTTGCAGGACCAAGAGAACGATTTAGCTCCTCGGAGTTCACAGTACTGAAGGAGTTTCTTCAAGAGGGCAAAAGCATCCTGATCATGCTGACCGAAGGTGGAGAGCCTGCATTGGATACCAACCTGAACGGATGGCTAAAAGAGTAGGTGCTGCACGGCTTTTTCTACATAAAATCCACACTAAAGCACATTGTACACAGGTTTGGTATTGGTGTCAATCCGGATGCTGTCATTCGGACTGTTTACCACAAGTACCACCATCCGAAGGAAGTTTTGATTTCCAATGGCGTCGTCAATCGGGAAATTGGTCGCGTGGTAAGCTTCTTGACGTACGAATCCTTCAGGCGCATAATAAACTAACGGAATGCACTGTGCAAGGCGTCCGAGTTGGCAGGCAAAAAGGAGTCTGCCATGGCCGAACCAGCGATGGTGCCCACTCCAGAGTCCACTCAAAACGTCGAGAAAGATCAAAAGGGACTCACATTCGTCTATCCATATGGCTCAACACTAAATGTCAAGAAACCATCCGCTCCTATCCTTTCCTCCGGCTACATTTCCTATCCGGTCAATCGGGCTGTCGTGGCAGCATGGCAAGAAAACGGCATCTCTGCTCCTCCAAAGAAAAGTGGGCGTCTAATTGTCATGGGCTCAGCTCAATGCTTTACAGACGAATGGATTGACAAGGAAGAGAATTCAAGGTTGCAAGAAATCCTCTTTCGATGGCTACTTCGTGACAAGCGAATTCATTTCAGCGCCATTGACGCAGAGGATCCGGACACGAACGAGTATTGTCGACTACCAGATACACAAGCTTTGAGTGAAAAGCTCCGGTCGTGTATGCAGGAAAGCGAAGAACTACCGAAAGACTTTACACAGCTCTTTGATGATGCTTTGTTCAAGTTTGACACTTCTCTCGTACCTGAGTCCGTCGCACTGTACAAACAACTGCGTATTAAGCACGAAGCACTATCACTCATTCCTCCTCAGGTACTCATCATCTGACACTTTTCCGAAAGCTTTTTCGCTTATAGACTGATGGCAAACTAGTTTGAAAACCCACTTCCGCCACTTAAATCCGCAGTCTTCCCACCGACACTACGGGAGTTACCAGCTCCTGCATTAGATCAGTTCGACCTCGATGAGCACTTTGCGAGTGAACAGCTCCGACTGGCTCAGCTTACGAACAAGTGCTCGGATGACGATTTGGAGTACTACATCAAAGAGAGTGCGGACATTCTCGGTATCTTGCCCAAGCTCGAGCCAGAAAAGAGCGAGGCGAAGCACGTACTCGAATACATCTTCACTCGTGTCGTGCAGTTCAAAAAGCTGAATCAAGATGCACCTTTACCTTTCAACACAGCCACCAATGACTTGGTAGGTGCCTCGAATGACACAGCAGACGCCAAGGACGGAAACAGTCAGAAAGAAACATTGGCCACACCCGACCGAAGTAGCAAGCTCGTGGCACTATAGATCAGCATTTGCACTCTATTTGCTCCAATGGCATGAAACAAGCAGCACTACTTCTGTGTATTCCTTATTTTGGTCGTGATTTTTGATAGACTGTACTATCTTTTCCTAATGAATACCCTCTTGCCCCAGTAAGCTCCGATCTGGCCTCACTCTGCATGTGCTTGACGTGTTGATGAGAGCTCGAGCGAAGACGCTTCTTGGTTGTAGATAAAATATCCCCAAATTGTTTGCTGATGTCGTTCGATTGGGCTTCCAATGCAGCTCGTTCGCGCCTTCTTTCTTCCAAACGCTTGCACAAAGGATCATACCTTTCTCGAATATGCCCAATCTCAGTGTCGATGTTACGTATCTACAGTCATTGACTAGGCATGAGTCATTGTGCTCAAGAGGTTTATAATATATAGTCGCGCCTCTTGTTCGTAGTACTCCATCGCACTTAGACACGTTTGCTTCCTTTGTTTAATCCTTGCTACGAGTTTGTCCAATTCTCCTATCTGCATTTTATTCTATTAAGCTGACAAACGGGTAGATAAATGCTATTGCCTACGTACACGCAGGGTCGCCAACATGGAGATATCTCCCTTTTCATCTAACTGACGCTCCATCAACGTCACTCTCTCCGACTATCACAAGTAGCTCGTCAGTCTTTGCACTCACAGTTGTACTGTAAAAGCAATGAATTATTATACGCACGGCGCCATCGCTAGTTGGCTTGCTACTCATTTCCATATAAAGCAAGGGATTCTCTTCCGCGATGTAATGAATGCTCAGAAGTGAGGATCTAAAATTATATTGCTATCAGCTTCTACAAATAGAGAATTCCCATCGATCCTACTTAAGAACCAAGTTACCAATGCCAGGCCCTTCACCCACTGCACAATACCACAAGAAGAGCAAAGTTACTGTGAATGAACGAGTTGAGTTAATTCTTCAGGGAGCCTTGCACGACAGCCAGCTCGACTCTCGAGGCAATAAGCGCGACGACAGGAAACTTCTTCGACGGAGGAATGAGCTCACAGCATTATACGATACCTCTTCTGAGGACAAATATCTACAAAAGCGTCTCAAAGCTCCTGCTGCGAGCCCAAAGAAGTTACCAAAGGATACTATGAATCCATGGTCTCTTCCTCTTTCGCCAATCAAGTGTCCGGCTGAAAATAGTGCAATGCTTCTTCCAGCCTATGGTTATGTGTCGCCAGTCAAGCCGAGACCATGGTATAACTCGAATTCCAAGTCACCGAATAACCCTGCCGGTAACATTGATGCCCACATTAAGCGATATGGAGCGTACTCGACGAGCAAGCTGATGGCAAGTCGCACGCAAGATGCATCTGCTCCAAACTTTGATCTGAAGGCGTCTGCGAGTCTTAGTAACCTAGAAGTGAAAGTTCGTCCAGACGTGTACACTCCTCCCGTACTGAATACGCCTTGCCTCTGGCCAGAAGACTCAGCCTACCCGACTGGAGTAAAGCTTCACTCACCAATGCGCAGGTGTCCTTCACCTAACTTTCAATTTCCATCCCAAGCAGAAGGAGATGGGCAGATTGATTATTGCTTAGAAAGAGTTGAAGCTGTGCAACAAAAGGACATACGGGCACTTGAGCGCAAGCTAGATGATGAGAAACGAATGAGACAGCAAGAAATACGTCAGAACCGACACAAATTAAAGCAATGGCTGGCGAATGTCAAGTTAGAACCAGTCAACCATGCGATAGTATATGTCAAAGCAAAGCAAGGAAAAAGTATGACGATTATCGAGTCTACCAGCTATTCTCCATCTTCAGATTATGAAGCGCAGTGCGAAATGCTACAACTTCATCGTTTCACCTTGCGATGGAACAGCTTGGCAACGCTTATCAATTTGATGAAGAAGACACCTTGTCGACGCCCAGTCTTGCAGGAAATGGAGAAACTTTTAATTGGTGCGAGGGAAATGAGTACGGATGAACACGATCAGCATAGCATGACTCGAGAACGCTTCTGTGAATTGTTCACAAGCAAGTATTCAAACTTTGGGCGAAAGCATGCGAATCAGCTTTATTCGTCTTTCGATACTTGCATGTCAGATCGAGTAGATATTCGAGTAGTCATTGGCACGATACGAATGGTGCGCGCTCAGCAGGACACAACTGCGCACCTGCTATGCCAAGCTTGGGCAGACTACGCGGTGCATGATGTAGTAGAAACCGCCGAGCATTTTAAAGCACCGTTTTTGTACTGTTGTGGGAGCGATGAAGAGGAGAGCGAGCTGAAAACTTTCGCAGATATGCTTTGGCATGAACTCTCCACTGCAAAAGTACCGAGCGAAAGTGAGCTGCATTCTGAAAGCGACTATCCTGGAACGGAGCAGAGTGATAACAATAAAGTTACCATTCGAAGTATTCGCCAAGCATTAGGAAGACACATTAAAATAGTGGATGCGATCTCCGCTCAATTGAACGAGCGGAAAGTAGATATGTTTGCTAAAGGAGAGGCACAAGAGGACTGAATTTAAGATAACGTAATAATGGCTTCTGTGGGTCCTAGTGGATACTTTCGTCTAGGGTTATTATTTCGGAAGCTCATGGACGAGTCTTTGGAGCTGCAGCGAGGAGATCGTAAACCGAGTTGGATCATCGCATTACACGATCTTGGTGCGCGTCGTGAATAATCAGCAACGTCGAATTGTGTAGCGTAGCATGAAAAGGCACTTCTTCGTATCAACCTGATTTAAAGGCGAGACGCAACTGCATGCACTCTCGCTTGCTCGCATGGGAATTCGCCGTATGGGACAACCCGCGAATGCGAGCTTTGCTCGGAAGACGTGCATTTCTGTGCGAACAGAAGGTGGCCATTCGTGCTAGAAGCTACCAAGATCAGCTACGGATGCGTGATCTACTGGCTTCTTGTGCTCGTCTGATCCTCTCGATCAAGCGCAATGTCTCTCCTCCTAGAATTCCCATACACGGTCTATACGAATAGAAATCTACTAAAACTTCCACTCTTCTTGTGTTCCATTCCCACGATTACACCATCTACATTCGTATGCCCCAAAGCAATCCGAAGCTTCGACCTTGCAACTGACGACAGGCAGCATCGTTATCTCGCACATCTTCGAGCAAGAAAAAATCATCGCACCAGATTACGTCATCGGATGAAAATTAACCTATCGGAAGTGCTCTATTCGTTGGACACTTGGGCCAACTCGGTCTCAGTCTCGAGCCATTTCCTTCTCAGCGTCGCAGGAACATTCGGTCCGATGGCGGACGGTAGTAGTGGCACCACCGATGTTACCAAGACTGCCGTGTCTGGGTTGCAGGATTGCATGCGAGAAGTCGTCTTGACTGATCCAGAGTATGCGCTCTGTATCATGAACTCAGGTGTCTTCGTAGTCAACGCCAGTCTGCCAGTCCAAGGCGTCAGCGTCGATGCAGTCTACAAGCTCGTCGATACGACTACGTACGATGCCACCTATGTCAACCACGGCGAGTGTCAGCTCCGGTGCTCTGCCGGCGGATACTCCATGTCTTCGTCCTGTTGTGACACCGTGAACAGAGTGCACAGTTGCGAGCTTTCCTATAACTCGACGACGACCTGTAAAGAGCAAATCGATAGCTACCTCTCCTACACTAATGGCTGCGAGGACATCACGTCCTCGACTTTGACGCTCATCATCGTGTTACCAATCATCCTCGCTGTCCTCGCCTTGCTGTACATCATCGCCAGAGCTTACAATCACATCAATGCCAAGAAAGTTGCCAAGAAGAATGATACGTCGATAGAAAGTAGTCTAGATGCACTTCAAAAGCGACGGTCAGGTTTGATCAACCGCATCCTCACGGCCGTGACGCAGACGACCAACCTCATGTGGAAGAACCTGTTGCTCCGTCGACGCAAACCCATTTCGCTCATCTTTGAATACCTCTTACCGCTCCTCTTGACCACTGGACTCGTCCTACTTGCCAATTTGAACAAATTCCGGAGCACGAGCGAGATATATGACATGACAGGACAACCGACGGACGAACCGGCAGACATCGCGTCCAACGAGACTTTGTTCTGCACTGCCACTCGACCGCTAGACAGCGAGTTCCTCGGAGGACTTGACACGACACTCACGTCCTTTTATACCAGTGGTCAGAGCGTCCTCGGGCTCTTCTTCCTACTCACGTACATCAAGTTCGTTGCGTCCACAACGACGACCATGGTGCTCGACAAGGAGACGCGCATGCGAGAGGTGATGCGGATCATGGGTCTCAACGAACTCACGCAACTCCTGTCGCACATCTTCTCGAGCTCCATCATGTCCCTCCCGCTGTCCCTCGCCCTCGCGGCGGAGCTCAAATACGGCAATGTCTTCCCGAACGCATCGTACGCGACCATCGTCTTCGTCTTCTGGTCGCTTAGTTTCTCCATCGTCTGCTTCTCCTACTGCATTACGCCCTTCTTCCACAAGTCTCGAACGGCTGCCACCGTCTCCGTCCTCTTGTGGCTCCTCCTCTTCTTCCCCTTCTTCTCGGCGCAGCAAAGTGAGAACAGCACAAAGTACGCGTCTGCCTTGGCTCCTCCAACAGCCTTTTCCCTGGCCATCGACGACCTACTTCGACATGCTCTTTACGGCTCGTCCTTCGCCTACTCGATTGCCATTAAGGAAGAGCCCATCACTGTCCCGACAGCAGTGTCCATGTGCTGCTTCCTCATCATGGACTCGGTCATCTTGATCGTCCTCGGATGGTACTTGGACAATGTTATTCCGCAGCAGTTTGGTGTGCCAAAGCCATGGCATTTTCCCTACAGCGACACTGTCTCCTACTTTCGTCCGAAGGAAGAGATAGAGGAAAAGGAAGAGGAAGAGGAGGAGGCATACACGCCTACGAATGGCAGTGAAGACACGTCTGGGGAGTACACCAACCTCCGTCAGACGACTGTATCGATGTCGACACCTATCGTTGAGCCTGTATCCCAAACGCTTCTAGACCAAAAGACACGTGGACACGCTCTCGACATTGTCTCTCTCCGCAAGGTCTTTGAGATCGATAAGGACGAGACCAAGGTCGCTGTCCATGACGTCAACCTCACATTGTACAGTGGACAGATCACGGCACTGCTAGGCCACAACGGTGCAGGCAAGACGACGCTCATCAGTATGCTCACGGGGTTGCTTCCTCCTACTTCCGGTGACGCGCGGCTCTTCCATCGATCCATCGCATCCGACCTCAAGGAGCTCCGGACAGTCTTTGGCATCTGTCCACAGCACGACGTCCTCCTGGACAACCTCACCGTCCTGGAGCACATCAAGCTCTTTGGTACCATGAAGCACGTGCCTTCCAGAGAGCTCAACAAGACGGTGGACGACATGCTCACTGACGTCGGCCTGTACCCAATGAAGGACGCTCGGACGTCCACATTGTCCGGTGGGCAGAAGAGAAAGTTGTCTGTGGCTCTAGCGTTCATTGGAGATAGTCGCCTCGTCTTCCTGGATGAACCAACGTCCGGCATGGACCCGTACTCTCGTCGGTTCACGTGGAAGCTCATCCAGCGGAGGAAGGAGGGACGAGTCATCGTGCTCACTACTCACTTCATGGACGAAGCGGAGATCCTAGGAGACCGCGTCGCCATCATGAGCGACGGAGAGCTCCAGTGCGTCGGCAGCCCGCTCTTCCTAAAGTCACGCTTTGGCAGCGGATACACGCTCACGCTCCTCAAGGCCAATGCCGCATGCACGTTAGAACCTATCGATAGCCTCATTCTTTCCTTCGTTCCAAACGCCACGCGACAAGAGACCCACGGGTCAGAAATCGTCTACCAGCTCCCGGCCTACTCATCGTCTGCCTTCCCGAACCTATTACAAGCTCTCGACGCCCAACTACCTACTCTACAATTAGCTACCTACGGCATTTCGGTCGGTACGCTAGAAGACGTCTTCCTCACCATTGCACGTGGACGAGATGAGAGCCGTTCGAACAACACTCAACCGCATGGCGTGGCTCCAGAGACAGACTGCCGTCCATCTTTCTGCTCCCAATACGCTGCACTCTTCATTAAGCGCTTGCAGATAGCCAAACGAGACCTCAAGAGTCTCTTGAACGCAGTCTTAATCCCTCTCCTCTTGCTCGTCATTATCGCTGCTTTGCCGTACATTGACGTGACGCAATACCTACCCAACTATAGCGACATCCCGTCCACTTCTCTCCAGGAAGAATGCCAAGCGCAGATCCAGGCCGGACAGGTCTATACGATGAAGACACCGGACGACTGGTGCGCCACCAACTTTGTCTATTGCTCTCTAGGCATAGGCGACTGCGACGCCTCCGTCTGCTGCGACGTGAACGACTATCGATCACCGTTCTGGGTCTGCAGTCAGCTCGAATGCCAAGGCGCGTATTGCTGGAACTCGGCGTGCATGGGTCGGAACGACGCCAAGCTCGAAGTCACGCTCAACTCCTTCCTCGTTGCTCTGCTCACGATGCTCGCCTTTGCCTTTGTCCCTGCGGCGATCGTGGCTTTTGTCGTGCATGAAAAGCACCCGGGACAGAACGCCAAGAGTCTGCAGGTGCTCAGCGGGACGTCGCACATAGCGTACTGGCTGTCCAACTGGACGTACGACATGATACTTGTCTGCGTGTCTGTCATCGGCGCTTGCATCTTACTTCCATTCTCTAGCCCAGAGACGATGCAGTCGAGCTCTGAAGTCCACGGCATTATCGTCCTCGTCATCACGCACGCCGCCGTCATCGTTCCTCTCGCCTACCTCTTCTCTCGGCACTTTACAGAGCACGCCAAGGCCCAGACGTCTGTCCTTGTCTTCACGCTAGCGACAGGAGGTATCCTCAGCATCTTCTCCTTCCTCTGTCGCGTCGTCAGCTTCTCCATCACAGACGAGCTGACGCTCGCGGACTTGGACCGAAACTACCTCAAGTGGATCTTCCTCCTCTTCCCTGGCTACAGCTTCACCGACGGTCTCTTCGAGATCGGCATCCGAAAGCTCAGTCGCAACGCTCTCTACGGCGCTTCCAGGTACGAAGACCCGTCCCAACCGTCCTTCTTCGGCCTCTTCGAAGGGCTCGGAAAGGAAGAGTGCACCGAGTGTTGGAACGTCGACTACATCGGCCAAGATTGCTGCATCCGACATGTCTTTGACGTTGACGTCGCGACTGCGCCAGCCATCTACGCTGCCATCGAGACCGTTCTCTTCATCGTCTTGCTCCTGTATTTAGAGTCGAGCGACATGGCGTGGAAAGGTAAGGACACTAGCGTCGACTACTACAACGCGTATGGAGGTCGCAACCGGAATGAAGATGAAGATGTCGCGCTCGAGCGGCATAGAGTAGAACACTATCGTCCAGGGCCACAGGACAACGTTTTCATTCGAGGCTTAAGTCACAGGTATCAGCGGCATGGAGCCCAGCTCACTGCTCTGAACAACTTGAGTCTCAGCATCCAGAGAGGCGAATGCTTCGGGTACCTCGGTATTAACGGAGCAGGCAAGTCGACGACCATGAAAATCCTCACTGGACAGATCGTACCGACCAATGGCTTTGCCGCCATCGCAGGACACAACCTCGCCATCGATCGGAACCGTATCCGCCAGATGATCGGGTACTGTCCGCAGTTCGATGCGCTGCATGACCTCTTGACTGTTCGAGAGCAAATCCTGCTTTATGCACGTATCAAGGGCATCAGTCGAGACGACCAGAGCAATGTCGTCGACGCTGCCATTTCGGACGTGGGGCTAGACGAGTACAGGACCAAGTTGACTGGGTCTCTATCCGGTGGTAACAAGCGCAAGGTGTCCACTGCCATCGCACTGCTTGGCAACCCTCGCATCGTCTTCCTGGACGAACCTTCGACTGGTGTGGACCCGAGCTCTCGACGTAAACTGTGGAATGTCATCTCGAGAGCGTGTGCCATGAAAGGCTGCAGTGTGCTTCTGACGACGCACAGCATGGAGGAGTGCGAGGCGCTCTGCCATCGCGTCGGCATTCTCGTCGGAGGAGAGCTGCAGTGCATCGGCGGGGTGGAGCACTTGAAGCAAAAGTTCGGACAAGGCTTTACTGTCGAAGTGAAGCTGAGTGAACCTCCTCAAGTTGAAATCGACAGCATCCAACAGCTTGTCACTTCTTTAATCGAAGGTGAGGATAAAAGCAAGCTAGCTGCGAATCAAGTAGCCTACGTCTGTAGTCGTATCGGAGAGGAGTACAGAGCCGGTCAGATCGAGAGACGAGAAGGAAGTGCTTGGCTGATAGGCTCGATGCTGGATAGCGGCGGTCGAGTTCCGATCGATGTCTTCTGCTCATGGATCGCCACGGAGCGTCAGCATGGCTTGCTGCGCCAGTTTTTCGGAATGAAACTTGTCGGCTCGGTCATTGTCGAGCAGCAAGGTGACCACTTCCGTTTCCAGATCCCGAAACAAGGGTTGAGACCACATAACATTTTCGGTCTCTTGGAACAGGAGAGAGAGAATCTGCATATCGCCGAGTACAGCGTCAGCGACACTTCGTTGGAGCACATCTTTAATAACATGGCGTCCAAGCAAGACCGAAGTCGTGGAGAAGACTTTGGATACAACTTCATATAAGTAAATAAAACATAAATGGTAAAAATACATCAAATGACCAGAAAGATTTTGACATTTTCATGGTGTGTTCCTGGTGCCAAGATTGATGCGTTTGGACTAGGATCAACATGAAGAGAGGCTCGAACGAAAAAAGTAAAGTGCAGTCTACGTCCATCACGTAGAAAAGAGCGATGGAGTCATTCTCCAACTGTCAGGAAAGACCGTAAGCAACTAGAGATCGAATTTCCACCAGCTTTTGCTTCGGTTTAGTCTTGACGAGATCATGCCGAATCCAAAGGTAACGAAAGTGACGCTGGAAAATGCGGCAGATCGGAACAAGATATTAGCAGCAAAACGTTGCGTCGAAAGGGTATGCAAGTTTCTCGTACTCGATATTGATTACTTCGCTCATTCCAATACATGCTGTAGAGTGACCGGTTTATCGCTTCAAGAAGTGTCGTCGACTTTGACTTATGTCATTACGCTCTCACGGACAGAAAGCATGTGGAAGAATCATACGCCAAGTACAATAGTTCGTCTGCTGCGTCCTCGCTTCAGCGTCACTCTCTGTCGTTGATTCCTTTAACGAAACATGCGATTGCGAGTCAAAAGCATCGTATCGAGAACATTGCTTATCGACCACGACTTCGAGGCTACTATGAAGCATCAAAAATTCCTACCGAGAAGCCTAGCTCGACAAAAGCGAGACCGAGCACACCTGCTACCGCCTAT
This sequence comes from Salisapilia sapeloensis, assembly GCA_023334545.1. NCBI lineage: Eukaryota > Oomycota > Peronosporomycetes > Peronosporales > Salisapiliaceae > Salisapilia > Salisapilia sapeloensis. Next base: position 13,154 of record JAADVB010000134.1, on the reverse strand, counting down.
CGCATCCTAGATGCTCCATCTCTCCTCGATGATTTTTACTTAAACGTCTTGGACTGGGGCAAGAACGACGTCATCGCTGTCGCGCTTGCGAATCGAGTCTACTTGTATCATCCAAATGCTGCTCACGTGCATGAACTCGGTGTTTCCACTAGCAACTCTCGTCCAACTACAGACTACGTCTCATCGCTTGCTTGGGTAAATGAACCGCACCAAAACTACCTTGCAGTCGGGACAGCTCAGTCTGGGATCCAATTATGGGATACGCAGAAACAGGAAATGATCTCTTGTCATTCTACCGTCCGTCATAATGATCGTATATGTGCACTCGCTTGGAGCGGTCAGCTACAACCAGGAAGTGGCCCAAATCTCCTTGCATCAGGCTCACGCGATTCAGCCATCCTTCTCCATGACATTCGAATGCCAGGGACGAGTGGGGCGATGAATACAGTTGCAAAGCTATCTGGTCACAAGCAAGAGGTTTGTGGACTCAAGTGGTCTTCTGATGGTATGGCGTTGGCTTCCGGTGGAAACGACAACCGTTTGTGTCTCTACGACATTCGCTCTTCTGGTACTTGCAAGAGGAAGCACAAGACCTTTATAGAATACCGTCCACGTGAAACCATCAACGCCCATTATGCTGCTGTGAAAGCAATTGCATGGTGTCCGTGGGAGCGTCACATGCTTGCAACTGGAGGCGGCACTGCTGATCGGTTCATCCATCTATGGGATACTTGTGGTCGACGCTCGATTAGCATGCCTCGGCATCCCTTAAAGTCTGTCGAAACTGCGGCACAAGTCAGTTCGGTCAAGTGGAGTGCATATAACCACACGTTGATATCCAGTCACGGCTATGGCAGTGATGAAATCCACTCTTGGTCAGCTCCAAGCTTGACACATCTCGGCAAAGTGCACCATCACAGCCGTCGCATCCTTCATCTCGCTTGTTCTCCCGACGGCTCGGAAGCAGTATCCGCCGGAGCTGACAAACAGCTTCGAATGTACAAGCTTTCAAGTAAGAAAGTATCACTAGGACGTGTGCAAGAGCGAAAGGCATGGCCTGTCATTCGTTGATAAGTACCAGTAACTTGCAATAAAAAATCACGATATAGCTGCCGCGAGCGTCTAACTTCTAGCAAGCATATCGATACTAACAAAACACAAGTGACTAGGCAAACAGATACCCGACGTTCATACGATTAAAGCTACGCAACGATGCAGGCAGCAACGTGGAACTAACAGCGAGGCGTCGACGGACAGCACCACACACCTCACTCGACAGCTCCAGCGTCTTGGCTGAAGTTGCAGCAGCCGTCAGCTTACTCTCCTCTCCGTTCGACAAGGGTTTCTTAGCCGTTTCCACAAATGCCACTTTGAGCACACGCTGGAAAGCATCCATCTCGTGCGTCTTGAGCGTCGTCTCCCAGCTCAGTAGCTGCAGTCTCAACGCAACGTCTTCAGCAGCTTTCGATGCCTGCTGCTGTAAGTCGAACGAAAACACACCGTCCGAGTCGGCGAGCTCGAGCAACTTGGCCGTGACGACACTATCGACCGTGTACTTTGCAAAGACATCCGTCTGTCCATCCTGCTTGGAAGCAGTGATGCGGTATTTGTACAAGCACAACGTATCTCGCTGCTGCAAGCCGAGCGAGACACCACACTGACCACAGGAGAGAGGTGTCCAGTCCTCTTGCTTCTCCTCGGTGCTCTCACTCGGCTGTATCGAAGCATAGAACGCATCTGCTGCAGCGTGACTGGCATGCAAGAGCACAAAGGACTCGCTAACAAAGACTCGATTGGCTTTGGCCTGGATGCCGTCATGGGGCAAGTGCTCAAAGCTGCCGAGTCCGACGCCCCAAAAGTCAAACATGTCCATCCAATTGGCAGACGGCATCGGCAGCGCTTTCTCCATATCACAAGAAGACACAATCGAATGACTACAGTATTTGCACCCTACACTAGCATAATTGGACGGTTCTAACTCTTGCAACGAGGTCTGACTAAAGGAAGAAGACCCTCCCACGTGCTGCTCCTTTGCCTCTGGCGTCACGGGCAATCGGACGTACAAGTGGTCCGCCTAGAAAGTCATGTTGGCTACGCTTTAGTCCTATCAATCCCTTTAGCTCCATGCCAGTGATCAAAACTACCTGCACTTGGATGCTAGCGTTCGGCACATCCACTTCTTTGGCCACTTGAGCCGTCCACACGACGCTGCTCTGGCTATCACTAGCGTCGCCATAGTCGATTTGCACCGTACCGTCCTCGTACTCGACATGCAAATTCGACGTGCCGAGCTGATTGTACTCACCGACTGACAGAAACAGGTACCCGTGATAGCAACCAATGTTGGCATGATATTCGAGCAAATAATCGTGTACGCGAGGCTTTTGTCCTAAGTTGAGCTCATGAAGACTTTGTGCCAGCGACTGGGTTACAGCCTCGAGGTCCGCCTCGCCAGTCGATTTCACAGCTAATGCTTCACTATAGGCCGACCTAGCGCTGTCTACTTTGGATTGCATCTCCTCTACCTGTGCCTGCGCTTGCCGGTACTCTTCATCGGCAGCTCGAATTTCGCTCATGAGGTCCATGGTGCCTCTCGTCGTCCCAATTGTCCGTTTGTTGGACGTTTTGTACACTTTTTACACCGATGTCGTCTATACAAATTCGAGTACGATTGACGCTGTTGAGCGAAGTGGTCATGAGGTTTTGAGCGCGTAGCTTGCTAGATGACTGTAGCTTTTATTTCCTACCAAGATGCGCCCAGTAACTGTAAATTGGATTTGCATTACATTTTGTATCGATGTATGTAGCAAGTAGGACGCATGGTGAATGCTGGGTGGGGATTCATGAGCTGCTCAGACTGGCATGGTCACTGTCTCTTGTCGCCCACCACGATACTTCAAAAAGCTTTCGGCATCCAATGATACGCAAGTTTTGGTAAACCTTTCATCTCTCTCGACTGTGGGCTAGATAGTCATGACCCGGAGGAAGTGTGCTAAGAAGAGTTTCATTTGAAACATAGGTTTCACTTTGTAGGCATCGACATTTTCTCATATCACTCGAGATCATTTGAACAAGACAGCAAGTAGAAGGAAGTGGTGTGTGCACCGTGTACTATGGATGCGTTGTTCAAGGGATCTCAAGATACGTTGAAATCCAAGGTTCATTTGTTAACCCATATAGTAGCTAGTTGGTACACCATGCATTATGTCTGATGGTGTTCGTCAATCACAGACAACTATTTGCTCCTTACTTCCTCTAGTAGTGTGTCTAGAGTAATCAAGTACTCTTTCTTCTGTCTTGGCGGTAACGGTTCATCGTTACTTGACTAGCATTCCAATCTACCGAAGGACTCGACGCAGTAAGGCATCAAAGTAGCCTTGCCATCGGATATAGAACCAAGACTCCAGACTCCTGTTCTACCCAATCTGGCCAATTCGAGACGCCAGAGAGCAGAGCAGCAATCTTGTTTTCAAATATAGAAACGAAAATGGAAGAGCACTACTCGTCACCAGTGCATTTCCAAAGGCATACAGACATACTTTTAAAGGACATAGACATCATGTAAAGCAAGAATGTTCTGATACATGCATGCCCTACAAAAACTGCAATCATCGGCATGTATGGAAGGCCAAGTTACTTTAAGGTTGGTTATTGGAAAGACACCCAGGAATCGACCATCTAATAAACACGTGACAACTACGCCCAACGACAAGTATTAAAAAAGCACAAATTGCTAGGAGGTATTCCCAAACGCCCGCCTCTGCACGTAGATCCAGTGAACCATGAAAAATCTAGCAGTGGGTATCGTAACCTTCCATGCGATATTAGCTTATGCAATGACATATCTTTAGTAGACGCTCTTTCCTACTCCACGAAAAGACACCAAAACCTGCTTCGCAGACAGTTCGTCAGCAAGAAATCATCTAAAGAGACGTCCTAGACTGCGTTCTATCAACTTATCCGCTTCCGCTTGCCTCTGCATCGCAAAACCCGGTCCGCGTCCTAAATTAATCTAAACATATTTAATCCGAGTCTATTTTATCCAATCAAAGTGCTGTATGAGGGTTGCTTTTCGATGCTCCGGATATACAAAAAGCAAGTTGTTCGTTTGGAGACAGCGTGACTGATACTACCGAAGTTACCCGGCATCCCGCCAGCGGCCGCATAATCGCCACTTCAGATCGTCGAACGGTGCGGCCATGACACCTGAAGAGATACAAGGCGACTATGACTGCTCGATCAGTGTCGATGGCTATCGTATCGGGAATAAGAAGGCTGAATACAAGGTCGTCACGCGACTCTCCTTTTACTCGTCCCGAGCCCACGCCACAGCGAGTACGAGCTGGCACATCTGGCGATCCTTTACGTCCTTCCGCAAGCTCGATGAGCAGCTCCGACAGAAACACTCGACACACATGAAGGGTATCCAATTTCCACCTCTACACCGCCGGCGTGTCCTCTTCCGGACGCACTTGAACGAGGACTTTATTACCTCGAGGCAGCACGAGCTGGACACGTACTTGAAAATGGTTACGCGCAACCCTGCGCTCGTTTCCTTTCACGTGCACTCGGTACAGAGTCAGACGCTCCGAGCGTTCGTCGGCTTCCACAATGGGTTTGGTGCCAATGCTAGTTATGAAGCGCAAAACGCGTCGCTTCGACCATCTGTATCCAAACTAGCAACCCCTGAGGTCGCGATGCAGGCAACGCGGAATTCGGCGAATAACCTAAGGGCAACACAGAGCGTGATGGGGGATGACGATGACGACTTCCGGTCCGTCTCATCCTTCTCCACCATGTCTTCGTTTAGTAGTAGTGTTTCTCAGGACTATCGATGGTCTGGCACTGGTTTCCGAGGATCTCAGTCATTCTATCGAGCGTCCTCCCAATCCAGTTTCGTCGGTGCGTCATTAGGACCACACTCCGCGCCGCTCATGTCCGTTCGGTCGAGTGTGTCAGATAGTAATCTACTGGGACGGATAAGCTCTGCGCCGGCTGCCCTGTCGCCTGAACAGGATCTTCAACGCGCGAACATGGAAGTTCAGTTAGGCCGTTTTGGACTTGTAGGCGTCAGTATGCCGCCGGATGGATCCTGCTTCTTGCATTGTATCGTCTATGAAATGTACCCGTTGCAGTGTCTGAAACCCGAAGATGGATATACGACGGCAATGATGGCAGTGAATGTTGGCGACAGCATGGCTCCTCGTCGTGTCGCTGCTGCCAGAAACCTACGAACGAAACTTATGGAGTACGCACTGGAGCACGTCGATGTATTGGCAAAGTTCTTGCTGCAGGAACCGGACGAATTAAAAGATCGGTTCGAAACGTTCCGGGATACTCCGGATGAACAGGCAACGATCAATGAGATCTATGCTGCCGCCAGCATGTTTAACCTTGAAATCGTACTTGTCTCCAACGACGAAAGTTTCCAAATCGACCCCGTCATGCCGGTCGACGGACTGCCAAGCATCCGACAAGGTCCTAGACGAACAGTGACCTTGGGCTACCTCATTCCTACCAATGGCCTACCCGGTCATTACATTTGCACGAGAGAGCAGCGAGGGACGCCAGCCAACTCATTTGCCAGTGGCACCTACAGAGGCTCTCTTCACGTCAGCCAAGGACCGAGATGCAGTGCCGTCGAAAGCACCGTGAATCGAGCCTCGGGCCAAGTTGTCGAGTGATCCAAACTTAGTAAAAGTACATTTGCTTTCTACATTAACAACAAAAAGGTTTGTACGAAAACATGTCTTTATTGCTCGTTTGCCCAGTAATCCATGGCATCTAAAGCGACTTCACAGCTTTCTCGAACGACCTGCTCTTTGTCCTGCAAATACGAATGCAACAATTTTTGACATTCCGGCGTTCCAATCGCACCCAGCGCCTCTGCCGCTTCATGTCGAACCATTCGGTGCTCCGACAAATCATCCAAAACTTTCCGTAACGCAGGCACAGTCGCCGGGTTCTCCATCTGGCCCATCACGTAGGCAATCTCGTGGCGGAACAAGGCACTGGAGTCGGCAAACGCCTCGCCCAATGCCAACGCAGCTTCCTCCGAGTTTCGATTGCGCAGCGAGAACATAGCGCGATAGCGTTCGAAAAGCGACTTCTCAGCGTCCAGCAACGTTGCCTTCAACGTGCTGGTGGGTACATCCGCTTCCGCAGCCGGTGCCGGGTCGACTGACAAGTACGGGTTCTTGTCATGATCCGACTCAGCAACGTTGCCGTTGGCAATGTCGACCTTGTACTTGATGAGTCGAAGAGCCAGTTGGCACGTTTCGGCAATTTCTGGCGCCGAGTGGGATTGAAATTTTTCTAAAACATCAAGCGAATGCTCGCTGCCGATGGCGCCGAGGGCCTCTGCCGCTTCGTGACGCACCATGCATTCATCGCTTTCGTCCGATACAATCTTCTCCAGTGGTTCACATGCATCGGCATCCTGAAACTGACCGATAACGTAGGCGAGTTCATGCCGCATCAGCTCCGAATCCTGCTTGTTCGACAAAGCTATCCATACAAAGTCAATACATTTGTTCATGCATGTTTCTATCAGTCTTTCGCACCTTGCAATAAAATCTGCAAGTCTTCTTTGCCGCCTTTCGTGCGCAAATAGAACACCGCCCGGGTGCGTTTGCCCATGGGCTGCGTCAAGTCCAGCAAGCTTTCCTTGAGTTCATCGCGCGAAGGGGTAGACATCGATGCCATCACGACCAAGTCCAAGTGGATGGTACTCGACCAAATATGATACAGGTTGCCACGGTCCAATCATATGCCTAGTCAGATCTGATAAACCAATCAAGCCAACAAACGATATGCGAATCTGAGAAAACACTCAATTCAGAAATGACGCGTTGATCTGATAAATACACTTCGATCTGGACGTCGGAAGATGCTTTTATCCCTCACTGTTCATTTCCAACAAATCCTTTGAGTGACCAATCGCACGATGCAGCTCTTTATTCGAAACGATACTGGCGCGACGACGACCGTGACGGTGGAACCCGAGACGCTCATCAAGCATGTCATGGAGCTGCTGGATGACCAAGATACATTCTTGCAATACGGAGGCAAGCCATTGCAATCAACACGAACTATCCAGGACTATAACGTGAACAACCATGCAACGCTATCTGCCAGCCACCGTCTTCGTGGCGGTTGCTTCAGTATTTCCATCACACTCTGGATGATCATCTTCACATGTGTGCTCATCAGTGTCTGCACCTGCGGACTCTCACTACCCATTGCTCTCATGCTACTCCCATTCGCACTCCTTCTTCCGCTGTGCTGTCTGTAATTGCAGCTAATATGGAATCCAGGTAGGCCAAGCAAAGTTCTCGTAGTTATGAACCAAAGAAAGAAATTGTTCAAAAAGAAAGCAAAATAATCTTTTCTTTACTTTTTGTTTCGCTTCTTGCCTCGCCCCTGTGGCTTTTTACCTGCTTTCTCCTCCGGCTTCTTCAAAGCCTGGACCTTGGACAGAAGAGGCGAGTTCTTCAAAATATCCGGCAATATAACGAGTTTGATCTGACTGCCGCGGACGTACACGAGCTCCAGTTTGGATTTCTGACCGTCTCGTTGCGTCAGCACGACGTTGCTCAGCTGGCAGTTCATGCTGTCTTCGCTGTCCTCTAAATGGCCTCTATAAATCTCTCCGTTCTTCAGCTCCACTGTCACATTCCGACCTTCTCCTTCATGCAGCAGCGCTACGGGTACCCCCACCGTCGTCGCCATCGCCTTGATTGGGTTTGAAAGGTGTCGAGTACTGTTAAGTGCGATATTTCAGATAAATTCGACACCAAACAAAAGAAAAAGAAAAAATGTCTCGCTGGAATCGCAAGGCCAAACGACCGCCCCCAGGCTATGAGTACATCCAACCGGTCATGGATGCGCTCGAGAGTGAACTGCGTGAGCGTATGAATGAGCCGCATGAAGGGAAGCGAAAGTGCGAGTCACTATGGCCCGTGCAGCAGATTAATTGGCAGCGCTCGCGATACGTCTATGACATGTTTTACAAGTACAAGCGCATTTCGCGTGAGGTGTATGACTACTGCATCAAGCAAAAGCTCATTGACGCTAGTCTGATTGCCAAGTGGAAAAAACCTGGCTACGAAAGACTTTGTAGCACCTTTGCCATCAATCCAAAGAACTACAACTACGGCACAGTGAGTATCTGCCGCGTGCCAAAGCACCAGTTATCCCAAGACACGGTCGTGCAAGAGCGACACAGTGGTTGCCGCGGCTGTGCTTCCGGTCCAGGTGGCTACGACAACATTTTCGGCAACAAGTACGGTCAACACCTTGCTCGGATTCAAGTGGCGCGGGAGAAAGCAGGGAAAGGCATGGACGACCAGGTGTGGGCTAGCAAAGAAGAAGAATTGGAAGAATCGGAAGAAAGCGAGGGAGAGGAAGGGCCTCCGATGCCCCCGACGGAAGAAACAAAAGAAGAAGAAAGAGAAACGGTAGGAGAAAAAAGAAAAGAAAGAGAAGATAGCGATGCGAGTACGGATGATGGCGGCGCATCACCAGACGTAAAGAAAGGGAAACAAGAGTAATTGCTCTATTACGCTTTTTACCAAATGCCAGGGATGAGCACCCACTTGGCCATTTCTGGTAGCTTTTCACGGAACTTTTCTTCATACCATACATTGCCGTACAAGGCACACATGATCTGGTTGGCAAACACCCAAGCCATGCACAAGTGCATGCTAAAGTTACCAGGGAGCATGAGGCTCATGGAAATGTAGAGCAGGATTTCCGCAGAGTAGAGCGGGCAACGGACGTAGTCGAACCAGTCACCCTTGGGGACGACGTACTTGCCGCCAGCCTCGACCTTTTGTTTCGCCAGCAACGTGTTGCACTTGTACTGACGGAACGAAGCGTAGAGGAATAGGAACGCGCCAACGTAGAGCGAGTAGCTGACCGGCTCGTCTTGCGATGCGTTCGAGTCCGCGAGAATCGACAGGGGGACGCTCATGTAGTGGAGGACACCCAGGATGAACACACCAACGTGCATCTTGGAGTCACCGAAAGAAGTAATCAAGAAGCTTTCCAAAAGTCTACGGGTAACGTGGCAGGTGTAGATGATGACCGCGATGGTCGTAGGAAGGTTGACAGTTAGCATCGTGTCATTGTCGTTCTGGTTGAGCTTGGGGCAGCTCGTGGTAAGAGCAGAGTCGACAAATCCAAAGTTGACCGTGTTCAGCATGCCGGCCACGAGCAGCCAGTTCTCAACGGACCCCGTGAAGTAGAACCATTTCCAAGTACTTTTAGGAATGTCTAGCTGGAGGAGCTTGGCAAGGGGCATGTGGTCGACAGAGGCATCGCGCTTGCCTTTACCATGGCCGACAAAGCCGTGGAGCCACTCGGACTTGCACGCGATGACAGAGGTGAGGCCCAAGACGACCCAAAGCCCTCTCCAAATCGACTCCTGCGTAGGCAGTTGATCACACAAAGACTCGTCCATATCTTCCGTTTGAATTGCCTCGATACGTCCTCGTCCGCAAATTCGAATATGATTTGTGGATCGGAGGCCCCGCTTAGCTCGAAGCTTTTTCCCTTCACTCCAGCACTTTCGTGGCGTTGTAAAAGAGCATTCGCCTTTAACCTTCGTAGCATCGATATGACGTAGAGGACAGAAACCAGACAAAGATATCGGCCTATGTGGCTCTCCGCGGCAGTTGACCCGGTCATGTCGATCTCCCCGGTCATGTTGCTGTTTCTAATACCTTTCACTGCAACCTGTGCGTCAAAATCAGGTACGTGGTCGACTTGTACCTGCTAATTGGCGCTGCAAAGCCTAACGTGAAGGTATCGCATACAAAAAGCCTCTTGTTGATACCCAAGATACCACTCTACAATTAGCATAAGAGCTTCTTTGTACAGTACGTTGCTTGGCGAGTCAAGCATGCCTTCCATTAGCAGAGATCATGCTACTCTTCTCAGTACTATTCGACATTTCCAGCACGATCATCGAAGTACCTCCTCACGCTACTGTAGGAAGTGTCGGCACGTCTTTTATCCAATCAGTCTCCGAATAAAGTATTTTTAGCGAATAGGAGCCGTTGAATTTCATATGTGGTATATTTATAAATGATAAGATCTTCATGACGTTTGATCTACTTTGTGTACCACCGTTACTTGCTCATTTCCCCATCAGCTGCCTCTACATCATGGTGTCGCGAGGCTCGTCGGTCCCCCAGAACCGTCGGACGACAAATCCCTTCATGACAACAACGTCCAGCAGCATCGGTATCAACCTCCAGGAACCCTATGTCTTTGACGCGCCGAAACTTGCCAAGCCAGTCCTGTCTCAAAACCAAAGTTCATCCACGACTGACCTTACTTACAAGACATCATCCTCATCCTTTGGCGATGGACTGTCCACGGCTCCCTCGAAACTCAGTCAACGCATGGACAAGAAACGAGTCACAGACGAGGCGGCTGGTACGAACTTGGCACAGCTACGAGAGCGAGACGTCGTGAACCCTCAAGACTGTCTTCTGTCGCCCGAGCAGCTTTTGCCAGAGGATATCGATGTCCAAGCCATTGCCAAAGCTCGAGAAGAACATCCTCTCTACGCTACCAGGTAAACCAGTACACTCCTACATTCTACTTGTAAATACTAAAAGCAGCAAACAGCAACCGAGAGATCGGTACAGAGAAGGCACAGCTGAAAGTGGAAACTGAGCGTCGAGGCATCCCGAACAAGTTCACAGCATCGTTCAATGGCTTTCACTATCGCGATTATGGCCTCAACACTGCTGTCACCAAGTCAAAGATATGCGATCATTTAGATCCGAACTAGGAAAATCAGTAGGAAATCCATTTTTATTGCCATTCGAAGACAAACAAACGTGTTTAGTCGTATCCCTTCTTGGAAAAGTCCACAAAGACACCCTTCTTGGCTGGCACGGGGCTCATGTCGATGTTTACAGCCTCCAACGGCGACAGTTCGACATCGTCAGGGATGCCATCCGGGAAGCACACCTATATCAGTCAAAATAAGCAAAATGGACATGATTATGCAATTAAAAAGCAGCGTACATCAAGCGGAAGAGGCGCGTTACGCATGAAGAGGGATCCGCCAGGCATGTAGTTAAGCACATAACGGTCCGGATGAGTGTACTTGGCCAGCTTCTCCTCCGTCTCCCGCACCAAACGCTTGGCACGTCTATTGTATACAAAATAAATTGATCAGTACCTTTATATTTCCTATCTAGTAGACGATTGAATACCCAGAGTGCGGGTCGAGGGTTCTGTTAGCGTCAAACTCGGCGCGGATTTTCGTGGCTTCCTCGTTCCACAGACGGCGGTCGATGGCCCAGCTCTCAAGCGCCTTCAGAGACTGCTTGTACAGCCGAGTGACCACCTGCTTGTGGGACAACGGCTCCGTAGGACCCATGTACCGGGACACGACCTCCCGGTACGTCTTATCCATGTTCTGGTTCACGCGCTTCAGGGCGCCCGACATACTTGCTCACTTGCGGTTCCGTCGGTCTCGACTTGCGTATTAGCCTCACGATTGGATCTGTGTTGATTGGTTGGAATCACCCAATAGTTTCAGTTTATTATCTTTTCTTTTTGTCATGTATCTGAGCACAAGTATCAGACTTAAGTAAATTTTACTTTTATTATTGTTTTGTAAACGCAAAGATGCAAAGGTATCTTCTTCACATGTCTATTGTTCCTTTAGCTATAGACCTACTTGGAGTTTGGAACTAATGAAGTTCTGATAGGAGTGTTCGCATCATTGAGATGTCGATGTATGCTCCGAGCGAAGATGATCAATATACGAAAGTAGTTTCGCAAGGATTGGCTTGATTATTGGTAAACGTATTCTGGAGGAGGGAAAGCTCATTGCGTAAAGATGTAAAAGGCAGAGTTCGAGTACGCGACTAAAAATTCCTTCGCGTTGATAGGAATATAATCTTGCTACAACTTACCTATGCGGCGTCCTAGCAACCGTTGCCACCAGCAAGGCGCAAGCACGCCGTCGATGGGAAAATTGACAGCAAGTTGGTCGTGATAGACCAGATGAAGAGGAAGATCGTCGCGAGGCCAACGAAAGTACCAATCCACTTGTTCGACGTACCGTTGCGCTTGAGCGCCCGTGCCTCAGCCTTTTGTCGCGGTAACAAGATGACGAAGGCGCAACAGCAGAGTTGGAATGCGTACGAAATGACGTAGACATACGTTACTTGGTAGTGGACTTCCGTGTCATCACGTTGCAGGTCTGATCTGGCAATGTCAAAGTTCTGGTCGATAGCCTTAGTGATGACCGTTGCGAATGGCAACGCGAGAGTTGAGCAGGACTCGATAAGTCCATACACCATTGCCTCATTTCCAACATCAATGATTTCGACCATGCAGTACATCGCTACAATGAAAACGATTTTGTTCGGAACGTATTCAAGGATTGGAAGACCGAGCCAGAACCACTGGCTTCGGAAGACATTCCACGTTGTAAACATGACTGGAATGACATCGACTGAGACAGCCATGACCTGCATGACGATGATAACCGTACGCCAGTTCCAGTGAAGACCCCATCGCTGGATGACGTAGAGACTGGTGGCGGCGATGAAAGATCCGAGGATGCTAGCAACGCAGCTGTTGACAGGTTCCACCCCAGCCCAGATATTCTGGATGGGGTTGCTAGCAGTGACACTGACGCTGCGGAAGAGGTTGTTGAAGAAACGGAAGATCGTGATCTGATAGATCACTCGCTGTTGCAACAGTTGATACATTTTGCCGAGCTCCTTTCGAACCGATCGCCTTTCATGCTTTTCTTCCGTCACAAAGAACCATCCCGCAGCAGCGGTTATGACAGAAAGAGCCGCGCAGATACCAAAGACAGCATCGACACCAATGTCAGCAGCGAAACTGCCACCAAAGTCGGAAGAGTTCAGACCGAAACCAACGAGACACGAGGCAGCAATGTCGAAGACATACCTGATGACATAATTCATCGTCTGAAGCCTGCCCCGAATAGCTTCCGGCTCACGTTGGGCCACCTCCACCATCATACCATTCGTGGATGCAAACGAGAGAGCTAATCCGATGTTTGCGATGAAGATCAGAATGATATACGCAGTACCTCGATCTGGAGCATCTTCGTTGATCGAGTCCACTTGGGCCTGCGTGAGACTTTCAAC